>VHZZ01001552.1:0-11428 GCA_009801015.1 Silene noctiflora | reverse complement strand
ATTGAAGATCTGCTTGTTAATGTTACGTTATTTCCCTTTGTATAAGGGATTATGATCACAATATATTAAGGCACTGAAGATCTGTTTGTTAATGTAGGCGTTTTTTCGCTTTGTATAAGAACTATGATCACATTATACAAATTTGTAGCCATTGAAGATCTGCTTGTTAATGTTGCGTTTTTCTTGCTTTGTGTAAGGGGTTATGATCACATTATACATAGGCATTGAAGATCTGCTTGTTAATGTTGCGTTTTTCGCGTAGTATGAGGGGTTGTCATTAGATCTAATGATTTTTTTTCATTGGCACAGTAAAACGTGAACATGGGATCTGTTACTGAAACCCCGACCACAGTGAGTTTTTGTTTGCTTTCATGTGATTGTCGCAAGTTAATTTAGACTTTGTTGATCGGAATGATGTTGCATAATTATGTTTCTACTGTGTATTTTTTTGTAACAAGTGTCTTTGTGTAGCAGGAAGCCGGAAAGAAGGTCACAGTTATTTTTGTTTTGGGTGAGTTCTCTACATTTAAGTCGAACCAGTGATTTTTCAAAAATCAGATCTGTTGCATTGCATTGAAGAGGTTAATTTTGTATTTCTTAATTGCAAGATGCGTGTTTCAAGGGTGAAAAGGACTAGTTTGAATTTGCAGGGCACGGTCTAGGAATGAATTGTATTCAGTCAATTTTTAAAATGTGAAGCTGAAATTGAATTGATATTTTGTGGTTGGATTTCCTTTGAATTGAGAAATTATAAAGTATCTTAATCATGTCCACCTCTGCGAGGTCGATAATTGAATATATGAGATATTAGACATTCACTCAATCGTTCAGTAACCATTAGGCAGTCATAGTCAATTTTGACAAGAATCTCTGATGCAACATTTCAACAGTTTAGCTGACTAATTATGTTGAATATAATTTGCCGGGCCCACTATTCGTTTGATTCTAATTTTTTTGCTGTTTACTTTCCATACCCTGTTTAAGGAAGCTAATTTGCTCTAGTGATTCCACAGTTCCTGGTGCCTGATTCCAAATAACACATTAACACACATATAGCTGAGCACTAAAATGGCTAATGCATTGGATTATTTTCCACTCAGGTGGCCCTGGCAGTGGAAAAGGCACTCAGTGTTCCAACATCGTCAAAAATTTTGGATACACACATCTGAGTGCTGGTGATCTTTTACGAGCAGAGATTAAATCAGGGTCTGAGAATGGGTAAGCTCTAACAAAATTTGCAGATTGCTCTTTTCATGAAATGTTAATACAGAGTATTAATTTTCTGTACTAGTTGGAGTTGAGGCCAAAGTATATTAAGATTGGCATACCTGATAGACCGACCATACTCTTCCCTGCCTCTAACATAGTACTATAGTAGGTCTACTATGATTAAGTGCTCGAGCTTGCTTTCTTTCGTGAAAGTTTTATTTTTCCCAAGTGATTGTTTATGTTTCCAATGGAGCCAAAGACTCATTACTCTTTGGTTATGGATTATAATGGAATAAATCAAAATGGCTCACTAAAGTGGCTGCTCTTCTTTCTTTTGTGAAGTAGCGGTCCTTCGATGCAGTTCTCGACGCAATTTTCATCTTGGGTCATTCGCAAACAGCCTCTTTGTGTTGCTAACACAAGGGTAAGACTGCGTACGTCCGACCCCCCTTACCCCGCAATTTGCGGGACCCATTGAGGCACTGGGGTAATGTTGTTGTTGTTGTTGTTGTGATTGTTTATGTTTGCATGTTAGTGTTTGGTTTTGCAGAGATTGTATCTTTATTTTAGTTTGTTTGAGGATCTCCTGCTTCTCCTTCCAGTCACATTTGTTCAAATCGCTCAATACACTGTTTTGTTTGCAGAAATATGATTCAGGACATGATTAAGGAGGGGAAAATAGTTCCGGCCGAGGTAACTATTAAGCTTCTCCAAAAAGCTATTCAGGAAAGTGCTAATGAAAAGTTTCTGATTGATGGCTTTCCTCGTAACGAGGAGAACCGTGCAGCATTTGAATCTATTGTAAGCTTTCTAGATAAACCCTATTGTGTTGTCTTCTTATTCATTGGTAGTTTGGTACTATGCTTGTGACATTTATAATTGTCCGGTTTCATTCTGGTTCTGTATTTTTACAGACAGGCATATTTCCAGAAATTGTTCTCTTTTTCGATTGTTCTGAGGCAGAAATGGAGAAGCGCCTGCTGGGTAGAAACCAAGTAAGACTTTCTTTATGCCGCAAATTCTCAAACGATAAAATCCCGCAACATTTTTTGTAATACTGCCCCATTAATGAACTAATTGTCCATTAATTAATACATGTATTCACTATTCACTGCATATCGATCATATGTCTCTCAATTTTGCATGTGAGACAACCTCACAAAAGACTAGCTGATTTATTCTTCTCTTCACATGATTATTTTACATTTGCTTTCTCCATGGCTCTATCTCTTGTTTTTCTCGTATTTCTAACGACATTTATGGCTTTGAAGGGGCGTGAAGATGACAATATTGAAACCATAAGGAAGCGTTTCAAGGTGTATCTTGAATCTAGTCTCCCAGTTATTGAGCACTATAACAAGCTAGGAAAAGTGCGCAAGGTAACTTTTCATCTATGCCTCCTTTTACTTCCCTCTTTCTTTTACCTTTAATTTTTTTCACTCAGTCATTGTTTTTATTTCTATAATATTAACCTGAAGCTTATTTTCTTAATCTTGACTCTCCTGTCATTCCTAGATTGATGCTGCAAAGCCTGTAGATGCTGTATATGAGGATGTGAAAGCCGTGTTTGAGAAGGTATGCAATTTCTTGTAGTTTGAAAACGGAATGCTAGTTTTGAGTCATAAACTGAAACATGCCACTGTCATGGCATATTGCTTGCCATTTTACAGCTTATGAAAATTCTGTTTATTTAATTGCAACTTTCAAGCTCTCACTTTGACCGACTGCTTTTTTCAGGTTGCTGCCTAGATCTTCGTAAGCTTCTAAAGTCAGACATACCATAGTTCGAGGTAATTATTATTGATATGAATCTTTAAGCCGTATTACCTGAGTTCCTCCCCTATCCCATTTTCACGTTCATCACCAAGGCACGAAAAACCACTCTTCCGATCCTCCCCTTTTCATGTTTATTTATGGCACCCTCAATTGAGATCTTGAAGTTTATTCATGACGGAGATACTAGTCTTTCTTAATTTGTTTTAGTTGATGACCTATCACTTGTTCCCCTACCAGTCCACAGTTCTATCGAATGTCGGAAAAGGTTAGACATATAACATTGAGCCTTGATTCCTTGGTGACAACTAGCCCCAAGGTGAATTTCAGAAAGTTGCAAGTTCCACTTGAAATTCCTGGTAAATTCAAGCACCATACATGTAAACTCTATCTTCCAAATGAAAGATTCAAGTGTTTGTTTGATAAGTAGCACGCATAATGATTCTTGTAGACTTGTGAGTCGTGACTCGTCCCTTTTATTCAAGCCTTGAATAAGATGTTAATAACTAAATTCTGATTTAATGCAGGAGCGTCTGCATTTACAAGGAAGCTATTGTTGTACCATACTACTATTGTTTGTGGAATTTCATACTCTATCAATACAAATTACCGATATCAGATTTCAAGATGCTTCACTACCGCCAGCATCGATTATCGATTAGTTTAGACGAATTTTGATACCATTATTAGTACTTGGTTTAAAGGAGGTTTTGCTCCTCCAAATGTGTTGTTGTTCAGAGATATACTTATTATTTGATGAACCATGGTTAATAATAATACAAGGTTCTTATTTTCCTTGAAATGTGACCAGAGTGCTCTGATTCGTTTTTGTGCAACTTTCATCTTGTGATCAAAACAGTAAAAGATTACTGTGTACATGTTCTTTTTTTCTTGGACATTTACAATTAAGGGAATGAGATTCGAACTTGAAACGTCAAGTCCATATGGATATCATATGGAGATTGAACATAAAATGAGATTTTGGTGATAGGTTGATGATTATAAAGGTTTGATGTTGGTGGACATTTTTAGATAGTCCGTTAAACGATATGCGTGCCCTTGTACGTGAGGATATTTTTGGGGTCGCTATTCCCCGTGTAATAGCAAATAATTAATTTATCTGGGTTTAAACCCTCTTTCGTACCAAAAAAAAAAATGTTGGTGGCTGTGTTGTTGGAATGGCAACGGAGACGAGAAAACAGACACTACTAGAAAAAAGCCATTTTGCGATTCTATTTGAGGCGTTTTCTACTAACAGCAAACAATATTTTATTTAAAAAAAAAAACCACATTACTATTTGCTGTGTTTTTATAAAAACAGCTCGTCTTATTTGTGACGGTCACAAGCTTGTGATGTCTCACAAGCCTTTCCCACTTACAAGTTTGTCTGCGTTCACACACGTCACAAATGAGAATTTGTGTTATAAAAATTGGCCCAAGAAAATATATATACGTTAAAATACAAAAAACGTCGCAAATATGAGAAGATATATATAAAAAATAAAATAAAAGTAATATATATTTTATCTACAAAAAAAGGTAAAAAACGAAATTTCCTATTTAAGACGAACATGACCTCACTATAGCTGGCAAGCCTGACCCGGTTCGAGTGACGACCGAACTCGACTCGATAAAACCCGACAATGTTGCAAACCGAAATCGATCCTGGTCCGATCTGTAACCTGACATGACCCGATGATCAGTGATCCAAACCCACCCTGGTTCGATATGAACCTAATCTGATATTAACCCGATTAAATAGATGACGCGATAATTATTAAGTTTAATATTGATCAAAATAAAAGTGATTTAGGGCTTGTTTAGTATTTAGTTTGATAGGTTTGACTTAATAATGAAGTAATTAATAATTGAAAACTAAACTTAATGGCGAAAATTGAAGTCATTTGATAAAGTAAAGTTGATCTGATAATGACTCGACCCAAACTTAACCCGACAAGATGCATCATTTGGCTTGAAATGACTCGACCGGAACCCAACTTATCCCAAAAGGATAAACTGACCCGATATGTCCGTTATCCAATATGACTGACCCTACCTAACCCGACCCAAAACTAACCCAACTGACCCAATTGCCACCTCGGTCACCAACTGCTAAAAACAAGAACACGACATACTTCCACAAACACTAGCTATCTTAGTATCTTTCATACTTGTTCTTACTACTTAGCTTCCTTCTCTCGACGCGACCAGATCTTTCCCGGAACTACTCTGAACACGACCTCGCCGGAAATTGACGGAAAACGCTTGAAATCAACGTAATTGGACCTGACTTCCTATTATTTGAATACTAGGTATGTAATTTTTAATTAATTGAAGTGTTATGGTTTAATGTTTCAATTAATTGAAGTGTTAATTTTAGGGTTTATGTTTTTTTTCAATTAATTATCTTTTGTTAGGGTTTATGGTTATTTTTGATTAATTGAAGTATTGATTTTAGGAAATACGATCGGTTAATTGAATTGTTGATTGCAAATGTTTTGCATTTCACAAAATTAGTGTTCAACTTAGCATTTGGGAAGATCCTTAGGTGGAGTATTGCATTGTAACGGATATAGTTTTCAACTACAATTCTACAATTGCTGTTTTCAATCCCCATCCTGTGTGCAACTTCAAATGGCAGTGAAAAAACCATATACCTGAATAATGTATACAATTATATGAATCGTCGTGACTATCAACCCGTGTTACTATCCTTACGTTGGAATCGAGTATTGCATTTTAACGGATATAGTTATAACTTGTACGGAGTATTATATTGTAAGTTGCACCACCACTATTTCTGGAACATGATCATTGGTTAAATGGGGCAATAATAAAATGATTAGGAGCGTTATATGTAAGGGGTTTCTGAATTACCTGGATTATCCTATCTAATGCGGATAGCAGTCCAACCTGCAGTAGGGACAGCAACGGTATTCCTCTCAGGTGGATCAACCAAGTTAAACTTAGCCGAATCCTTAGTTGGGTCGAAATTACCAACAAAGAAGTTATGACCATGTAAGTGAAACGGGTGGGAGCTCATGATCATCAAATTTGTGTCTTGAAGAACCAACTCCACCGTTGAGTTAAAAAAAACTTCATCTTGATCACCCTTGTTCCATGCACAATCGTTCTTAGACCAGCATTAAGTGGCGCGCCAGTGTAGTTAGCATTCCATTTTTCTCAGTTTTTGAAAATATAGATCAAGTCTAGTCTGTGACATAGTGGCATACTGGCATTTCATGAGTCTCACAAAACTGTCGGGAAAACAGGAACAAAATAGGCTTAGTATCTAATTAAAATTGCACACTATATTCATGGTGCATGACTGCATGACATTAACTCTCTCTACATGACACTGCATTCATTTCTTACTGTGCATACCCCCTGCTAATTCCAAGCTCTAGTTTGACACGTACATTACGTTCCCCTGCTACCCTTTGTCCTTTATTTATCACCTTTGGATGGCTCTTTAAGGAGGAGTCAGTTGTTTTATAGGACCATTCTACGGCATACAACTGCTCCAAGAAATTTGTGTGCAAGTGAGGGATACCAATAGATGAGAATCTCATAAGCTAGTTATAAAGTTGTTGTGCATCGTATAATAGTCTTACATGAGAATGTATGTTATTTGAAATGCTCTTATTTTCCTTGTATATATTCACAATCTTTTGATTTGGACTAATTTAGCGTATATAAATTTACATTTCTTTCTCAAATTCGAAACTGGTAATATAACACCGCGATCAGAGAGCCAACAAGCCATGGTGTGTCTCTTTTTGGATATTAACTTGATGAGTTAGAAACAAAATCACAATGGTTTTGTATATTATATCCCACTCCTACTTTGCATAGAGAGCTGTTTCTTCATCTCATCTCTTAACACGCGCCTGAGCAACTTGTTTGAGGAATTCCTCGAAAGCTAAGAGACACATTTCACTAAGCTCACCTGCCATTATCTTGTTGGATAAGTCTGTATGCAGTATCCATTTGATTGCAACTTGAGGATTGATGAATCCCTCTTACTTGAATGCAAACCTACGATATTCAAGGCTTATACACACACAAGCACACCTATATGTACTCATTCTATGGTCTGGTCTTACTCATCTCGGTTGGTCATCCTCTTAGTTACTTGTGTAATCTAGACACCACTTTGTTATTCGCAGTGCCAATCTCTTCTAAAACTGTGCAGATCAACTAGTAGAATCTAGACGACGCTCACTTTCAAAGTTTAGAATCAAAGTTTAATTCAAGTTCAAATCTGTCACTCGGGCAAGATGTCTGTGTTGAAGGGGAAAGTGGGTTTTGTTATACCAAAAAACAAGTTTTCTGGTTCACTTGTCCCCATCTTCAAAAAGTCTGACAACAACGATGCTGCTACTCAACAAACTAACAAGGACAGCCATCAAAGGAAGACTAGATGGGGTGCTGATCTCACGCAGGATACTACAGTCAAACGGGGTCGAGCTCTAGCTTATCAGGTATTCATCTCTAGCTTATCAGGTTACTACAGTTGCTGCTTTAGACTCCAAACAATTTAAAATTCAAACATCTATAATTCTCATGCTTCTTTCTGTATTCCAAATTTTCTTTTGTTCTGTTCACTTTGTGTGAACTGCTCAAAAGAACTGGTCTCGTTTCTAATAAACGACATTTCTTTACAAAATATTCAGATGGGGTACAAGGCATTTTAATGTCAGCTTTTTCAAGAAATGGACATGTATGGAAAATTGGAAACAATGTATTCAGATTTTTATTCATGCCTTCTGTTGTAAAGTCCGTCTCTTCCTCGTGACTGCTTGCATGGAAACTTTCCATTCCATGTTGGTAATAAACGGCTCAAATTTGGAATACCTTGAAAATAGTCTACTCGGGCGTAACTGGGACTAACAAGACAACCATCAGTAAATTTGGAGTCCTACTTTGTCTACGTTTCTTTCAAATAATGTTTACTAACAAACAGTCCATAAAGTGAATATTTTTAAATCAGCAAAATATTACATTCCAGGTGATTAAGTGATATTACTGCCTGTGTGGTGGTATAAATTTTAAGCAGACTCGAGTGGATCAAATCACAGAACAGCTGAAGTTGGGACTGACAAAAAGTGATGATCGAAACTCAAATTCTGCTAGAGATGTTCCTGACAGTGAGCTCTCAACTATACACATTAAGCTTGAGGTACATGTTATAACACCCCAGGATCGATGCTTGTTAGAGGCCATGAATTTATATTTGTACCAGTCACTTTTTATTAAGAGAACGTACCTACCATTTTGATATAGAAATTTCAAAGTTTGGAGCTTGAAAGACGGGAAGCTATTGGTACGTTTTCTTATTCACCGTCATCCTTCTCGTGTATATCATCCCTTCTACAGTTTGACCCCCACCCCTTTTCAAGATTTCTAAGTTTGAAATAATACAGGGGAGATACTGAAGCTGAATCCGGGTTACAAGACTCCATCTGATTATGAGCCTGTACTTAGGGAGGCAACAGTTCCACTACCTGTACGTTCGAGCTTTCTTGTCTATCTTTGTCATGTGTGTGGTCTCCAAATTCTAATAGTGCCTCTATGAATGTTTGCTTTTTCCAGTAAGTTAAAGGGTTCTTAACTCTCATATTAAGCAATATGAAGCCACCCCTTCTGCTGCTAGCAACACCCAGCATTCTGTCAAAGATCTCTTTCATTTTATATTTTCATGTGAATTATCGATTACAGAAGTTCTTGACGAAATTGTACTCTTTGCTGCCTCTGTAGGTGAAAGCGCACCCTGAGTATAACTTTCTTGGTCTAGTTTATGGCTCGGATGGTGAAACTCAAAAACGAATGGAAAAGGTTTACATGATGGCGTTTGAATGCCTTGGGAGTCAATCTTCCTATTGAATCTGTTTGTTACATATCCTGGCTTGTCTATACGCTAACTGCTCTTTTTGACATTTTGATTAAATCTAGGAGACTGGAACGAGAATACAAGTTTATGGTACATTAAGAGAGACTGGAAAAAAGGTAACATTCTTTTCTGGCTCTGTACCTTTCTTTTCTACTCTTGTTTTTAATCTGCCACGTCATTGTAAAAAAACGTAACATAAAATAATGGTGCTATTTTTCTCTCGTAACATTAATGATACAGGTGGAAATCACACCATCTGATGGGAGCGACTCTTTAAGAGTTTGTGAGGAGGCTTATGTCCGAATTTCCGCAGACACATATGAGAAAATTGATGCTGCAGCTGATTTAATCGGATTGCTTCTTAACTCAGTGTTGGTGGGTTTTCTCCTATGATCATTTCTATTATCCTCTGAATGGTTTCAGTTACTTTTTTATTCATTGCCTATGCGTTGCATCCTTGTCTTCTAAATTGCTTAGATATCTTCGCTTCAGTCTGCTATATATGGCTTTGTAGGTAAAACCTGCAGATCACAAGGCAATAATTTCAGACTCTGGAGATGGTCAGGACATAGCTACTGCAGTCAATACTTCCTCGGCAAGCCAGGAAATCATACCACCTCTTACAGGACCCCTAGCATTCCAACCATACCCAATTTCATGGTTTCCAGCAGGTCAATCTGGCTTGCCTTCAGGAGGTGCACCCATTCCGAGTTCTGGGCCCTTGTTCAATCATTCATTCCAAGGCCCATCATTTGGGACTGGGCCTCCTGCTCCATATTTTGGTTCGTCTCCCCAAAGCACCACCATGATACCCCCAAGATTGCATTCGCCACCACCGAATATGCAAGGCATGCAATCTCGTGTAGGCCAAATTGGCGCTCTAAGGAATTTTTCTTCTCCAACATCTCCATTAGGAGGTCATCAGCCAAATAATCAGAATTCGCAAAGGATTACTGCTCCACAACTAGCTGAACGACCTCTGATACCAACACCAACGTCTCTTGGATGGTCTTCACCTGCTCCTCCATCTGCTTTATCAGCAAGTTCTTCACAATATCCCTCACCTCAAGGGAGACCGTCAGGAACATCATTTGTTCCTTCACAAATTCGGTCTTCCTCAGCTGGGCCATTCCAATCATATACACCACAGATTCAACTAAATTCACCAAGGTCATCTCAGTTTCCCATCCCTCGACCATCTCTGTCGCCTGGGTTGCCAACCCCTGGTCATGCATATCCACCAAGCTTCACCCCCTTAAACCACACAGTATCGCCTCTACAAGGCGCTAACGACTTCACTTTCAAGCCTCACATACGACAAGGACCTCCATCGCAGTCTCTTCCTGGATCGAGTGTGCACTTTCCATCTCAAAGAGCTAACCAGGTGCAGTTGCCTCCCGCGCCCCAAATGCCATCATTCCGGCCAGCCTTGCAAGGTACAATTCAGCAGCCTGTCAGACAGAGCTTCCCAAGGCCATTGATAGGCAATCAGATGGGCCCATCCTCTGTTGAATTTGGAAATCCAAATCTGAACCCTTACATGGGCCTAAGAAACCATGGTCCAGTTCCTCAATTTTCGAATGCAACCGGGCCTCTGCCACCTAGAGCAGGGCCTACATCTCAATTTCAACAAAGTCAGAATCGGCATGGAGGTTTTGGTGGGAACCAACATTCAGGCCCATCTGGAAGACCCCAAGTTTATGATCCTTTTCTTCCTTCGTCTCTGCCAGCACCAGCTGCTCAGCCCCAAGGAGGCAACAATGGTATAGTAAGGAAACAGGAGTCGGACCCTGAATATGAAGACTTGATGGCGTCAGTCGGAGTCAAATAAGTACTATACAGTCAAAATAAACATACTGAATTAACCATAGAGCCGAATTATTTAAGTCGAATGGAAGAGAAAGGTTAACAAGTGATTCAATTAGACCATGCCTTGGTGAGTGAGCGTTAGAAGTAGAGGGTGGTTGATTGGTTTATGTTTCTTGTTTGAATGGCGATTGTAGTAGTGAACTTTTTATTTTTATGATTTAAATTAATGTTGCTGGCCTCTGGATTATATGCTAATATTACAGTTGGTAAATTGCATTATGCTCGGTAATTTGTCCGAGTAATGAGTATGACTTGTGGAGTTTGGAAGAGACGACATTGGCTACATGAAAACCGGAATATGATCTCAGACTAGTTTGACACCCGTGCGTTGCAACGGGGTAATTAACTTAATTATAATTTTGCATCCCATGTCTAATTTTGTTTACATGTGATTAAAATATTTTTTTTAAATAAAATAAAACATAAAACACTTTGTTAATGAAAAAAAAAGTTGTAAAGCTTAATATTTGTTAATGAAAAAAAAAGTTGTAAAGCTTAATATTTGTATGTTATTGTTGTAACTGACGTACTCTTATAAGAGCTCTCGAAGACAATCCTTGAGAAACTCAATTTTTTTGGATTGATATCGAAGTTCAACGATACTCTTATTTATAGTCACGGGATAACCCAATCTTATGATAATCTGTTGATGTGGGACAATTCAACTATTTATACGTAGTATAT
>VHZZ01001551.1:80525-93148 GCA_009801015.1 Silene noctiflora | reverse complement strand
CACGTGCTACAACAAGTGAGGAAAAAAAACTTAAAAAATACATCATCAAACAAAGAAAAACAATATTGCGTGAAGAGAAAAATACATAAAGAAATGGAGGTAGAGAATTAAACAAATCGTGCACGGTATAGAGATTTTTTTTTTGGAAAAAAAAACGCATTACTCCACCACCAACACGCCCACCATCTCCTAGCTTACCACCAACCTATCAACCTCTTCCAACCCGCTATACCCCTCCTAAAAACATGTCAAACACTAACTCTTTCGCCAATTGACCAATTATTCACCATCATTGTACCATTCTCATCAACACGCCTTTTACGGATGACTTCAACACAACCACCATCATTCAAAGAAAACCTCAAAAACCTAAGTTTCAGAATAAAACGGAAATGAATACGAGAAAATGGAGAAGAAAAACACTAATATGACCAACAATTTCTAAWAACAAATCAAATACATTTTTTATAATTAAAGGTTTTAAGGAACTGAGTTTATTGTTTTTTTTAAAATAAGAATGTGGAAATGAAAAGTGTACTAAAGACATAAACACATACATTTTGTTAGTTAATATAAATATTAATCATAATATTATTAATTTTATATAATGATAATCTTAAAAAATGACACTATAATTGCTTATACAATGCAACCACACACTTTCAAACTTTATTACTGAGTATATAGGAAAATATTGGTCAATGATAAAAATAAGCTACGCGGGTATCAAATATTCATTTGACATGTTTAATTTTATATCACAATTTTTAACGTTTAAGTAAGTAGTTCTAGGTTACATTGGTACATATTAGATCTACTTGTTCGTCTAATATTATAATACCATAAAAAAAATTTTAAGAAAAATGTTGTTTTACTTCTCGCCAAAATATATGAACCCAACAATTCATGTGAAACATTTTGTGTGTCAATGGAACAATAAAGGAGTCAATATGTACCAAATAAACAAGGTTAGATTATGCGTGTGCTTACATAATTAATCCCAAACGAATCACGGGTATAAAAACTAGTTACACAAGTGAGAGGAACTGGGAAGGAGAGAGAAAGAGCGAGAGAAATGGGAAGCGTTGTAGCGCAGATACCAACAAGCTTTGGGCATGAGCTTAGGGCTTGCCTTCGTTGCCGCCTCGTCAAAACTTACGATCAGGTTCCACTTTGTTCTTTCAATTTCAATTTTCATTGATTGATTGTTTGATTAGATTAGGTGTTTCTTTTAATTAGGGTTTGATAACTAATTAAAAATGCAGTTTAGGGAATCGGGTTGCGAAAACTGTCCCTTCTTCGGCTTGGAATCTGACAATGAGCGTGTTGTCGAATGCACTACTCCTAATTTCACTGGCTTAATTTCTGTCATGGATCCATCTAGGAGTTGGGCTGCTCGTTGGCTGCGTATCGGTATCTCTCTTTCCCTTTCCCTTTCCCTTTCTCTTTCCCTTTTCAGTTAAATCATATGAATGAATGAATCAATCAATCAATCAACCTGTACATGATTTATTTATATGTTCCATCATTTTCTCGACTTCAGGAAGATTTGTCCCTGGCTGCTATACCCTTGCTGTCTCTGAGGCACTGCCAGAGGAGTTCCAGGTCTATTTTCACCCCTCTTTTAATCTAACTTTGTTATTTTCAATGTTTGGTGCATGCATTTTCTCTACCCCACTTTCCAATGTTGTCAACTTCAGTTTCCTACATGATACTCCTTCCTTCGGGAATAAAAACTATTGTTGGTTTGAAATATTTTACATGTTTCTCTTTTGTCGTCCCAGTCTCTACATGCCTTAATTGCAAAAAGTTTATATCTCAATTATATCCTCTTCTCTCTACGGACCTTGTCCCTTTAATTTCTCTAGCCTTCCGCTAAACATTGCAAATTAAAAAGCAACCATGTTGCTTCTCTTTAATGACTTGCAAACCCCTAATCCAGCGACTTCTTATTTTGAGCTATGAAGATGCGTGAAACAATGTGTATCATTGTGACCACTACAAGGTTTTGATGCCTTAACTCTGTACTTTGATCCATGTTTACCAGCTACTCGCTAACCCAACTAACTCGCAACTCCCGAATTGATTCCTACGTATTTCCTATTCATATTCCAACATAGTATGTGTCGCGTATGCATATTGCATATTCATATTGGAGCCTACTACGAATTAGGCAACCATGCTTTAATCTGTTGATGATGTCTCCATGTATTAACTTTATTGGCTAGGCGTTTTGCATGAAATGCTATTTTCTTTCATGTATGGTTTTCATCTCTGCATGTTCGCATTATAATTCTTTGACATTGATTGCACCAATAGTTTGAGACAATGCCTTCCTTTTTCTAGTATATGGCACTGTGGATTCCATCTGAAGCCAAATTAATGATTGGGGGAAGTATTTTTTGCTGAGCCATTCAGACACTAAGGACTCCATGAACCTTGATTTCTGTGTTCGATGATACTCCCTCCGATCCAGACAGATGGTAACACTTACCTAAAATGGATGAACCACACCAATGGTAACATACCATATTTAACATGAAAAATGACTAAATTACCCTTACATCCACTACCTATTTACAACTTTACCATCTACTCACCCACTCACCAACTACCTATTTAATCCACCTAAACCCATGTGGCCCCAATCAAACTTTTCTACTTTACCTCTTACTTTTCCACCTTTTCTTAAATAACCACTTTTTCCCTACGTTACCATTTGTCTAGATCGAAGGGAGTATTTGTCACCTACTGACACTTAACATGACTAAATGAAGGGAAAAAGAGTTGTATTTCAGACTCCAAGATTGTAACGCATGCATAGTTTGTTGTTTGGTGTAGCCTATTTTGTTTCTTTGCATTGTGGAAGTGGCTCCACCAAACTATATGTCGTACTGCAGAATGCTGTTACTTTATTATAGATGCTACGATTTGTCTCTGCTTCACTAAAAAACATTGGATAGGAAAATGCTGAACCTCTACGAAGTACGAACTATGCACCTGATGCAATTTATTCTTCGATTGATGATCTACCGTGTACTGGAATTCCTTTGTCATTGCATTTTAAAATTTACTCTTTATTCTCCATCCTTTTGAGTAGTTTAGTACTGAATGGTTGTCATTGATCGATTGTGGGGAAATGTACTGAGATGCCAAACTTTTTGTTACGTTGTGACTGAAATAAGTTATATAAACTCGTGTTGATTTTTGGCATGTCGGGATTGTATCTCTAGCTTTTCAGAAGATAAATATTATGCATTCAGAGGGTTAATGTTGTGTCTGCCTGAGAAATTTATGCTTTATTCTATCTAGTATTATTCAAGGACATATTTTGTTGGGTTTTGCAGGCTATTTGTGAAGATGAGCGTGTTCAGTATGTGCCTCCAAAAAGGATATGATTTCAACTGGTCTATTGATCATGATAGAAGGACGTGTTTTGTGGACCTAGCGTGGTGCCTTGGTTGTAATTAATTAGTGTCTAGACTTGGAGAAACTAGTAGGCCTATCTAATTTAACTATCAACTGTACTTGTCCAAACATATCTTCTATGCTGCTACGGCGTAGCAGGTTTCACTTGCTGCGTCTCAACTCTCAAGTCCGGGATTATTGTTGGCATGCTGCTAGGCGTGTGGTCATTAGTTGCATGGTTAAACATTTAAGTCATGGGTGGCAGGAGTAACTGTAACATGATTCCGATGTCTGCCAGCTTATTCGGTAATGTCATTTCCCATTTGGGTGACACTTGTGATCTATGTTTTAATCCGTTGGCATCAAAATTGTCTCTGTGGTTCTTCCCATATCATAAAAAAATATTGTTTTCCTTGATAGAAAATTAGGAGGGTGGGTTTGTCAGAGAAGGCGCAGGAATGAGGAAATCCCTTTATTTCCTTCCCACTCAATAAACTACTCTTTCATTGAAGCTTGCTCTAACAAAGTTGTTTTTTGATTCATGAAATGCCCTCAGATTAACAAGCACAAGGTACCATTACCAAAACGGGACTATAAACAATACTTGTATTAGTCCAATTCTGAACCATTCTATTCCAATGCCACTATCACTTCACTCTTATTCTTTACCGATTTGTGCTAATCTGCAATCACATGTATTAAACACTCAAAGCGTCTTGCTTGTGATGAGCACAATCCGTCACAAGCTGAAGACGGATAGTGTCCGGGGCACTATCCGTCTTCAACTTGTGACGGATAGTATACGTCTTCAATGAGAATTTGTGCTGCTACTACCTCGGTATAGGGATATAATTAAGATACAAAGTCTCCTTGCTGGATTCCTTGGATCTATGAAATTGAAACTTCCTACACTTTCTAAGATAATGTAGATCTGAACAAAGCACCCTTTTAGGCTTAAATCGCTTATATAAAAAACCTTGTTATCAACGCGGAAAGGTAATGTGATGTACTAAGTACGCAGAAAGCTTAATCCATGAAAAATGATAAAGAATAAACCATAATAGTGTGTAAACCAGATACATTGACCCTTCTAATCACAGAGCAGACTGAATAAGAGGAAGGGTTTTCCAGAGCTGAATAAAACTTTAAACTGAGAAACATCCTTGGAAGAATTCAATCAGACTCTAAATTTAACATCCAGGATTTTTTTTTTTGTAAAAAGAAAACACATGAATTAATAATTATACAGAGTCTTGGTTTCCAAGTGCCAATTTCTACAAGAAATACGGAACCCCAGTTCTAGGACCTCTCATCTGATTGTTCTCTTCTGTCTCTGTAAAGAACTTGACTTCCCTCTCCTGTTAAACACGATAACGCATAGCCCAACAATTATATTCCAGGGGAAGAAATAGATAAGAGAAAGTCATGGGAAGAAGCTGTATAAGTATAGACACATTCATAGGCGCATAGTTATCAGAAAGCTCCAGGTCCTTTTTCACTCCGAATAACATATTTATGATTTATCAATTTTAAAATATAAAAAATGCTATCAATCAGGTCACACTACAACTTATACAAACAGATGCCAGGACTTCCAATGCCAAAAGGATAACCACTACCTGAGAGCGGTTTGGCCGAGGACTTCAAATTAACAGGCGACGTCCAAAACAAGGAATATTTGAACTCCGTGAGTACAACAAATAAACACAGCTATATAAGCCAAACATTTTTCACACGAGCATCACACACAGATTAAACGCATCTAATTGGTCAAACAGTCAATTTACTATCCATCAAACTCCGTCTCATTCTAGTACTCTGTAGTTGACAACTTCAAGTCAACTTCCGTATTACAATTAGGAATACCAGGAGAGGAAAGTAACCAGGAAATGTGACTCAAAAGAAAAAATGAACATGCAATCAGAAATCAATATACCTTGATTAGTGCAGAGATATGCAAAATAAAAAGGGCATGACTTACCATGTTGTCATTAAAACTCAAAATGGAAGCAACATTCCCACAACGATAGCAGTAATTTGGCGCAGACCACACCTGTGATGCCAGAGACCAAGCTTTAATTGAGCTATCAAGTTTGCATATACAATCACCATAAAACTGCGTGTTTTTACCGTTACAAGGCCTTTATCTTGAAACATGTACTTAAGACCTTCTTGTACAAGCTGATGAGCTCGGCATACCAAATCAAGATTGTTGATGTGATTGAACTGTATTTGCAAATAATTCATTTAGTCCATTCACCAATATATTATACAAAAACTACTAACTCAAAAAAACAAACCAGTACCTCAGTAGTTACTCTTGAACCAAATAGCCAGCCTGCTCCACGTGGGCTGACTGCCCATGTTTCAATATCTTCAGGATCACTCCACATAAGGTCACAGAATGGCCCTTCGTGAGGTATTTCACAATTCCGTTCAATTACCCTCATCTGCACAATAATAGGTCAAAATACAAAATGATGTTGGATAATGGAGTTTGCTAAAACAAATTGGATAAAAAAAGTGATCTAACACGTACAAAAAATTAAATGGACACCAAAAGCCAAAAGCCAAAAGCCAAAAGATTTCTAAGTTTCTTATAATCACTAACTTATGCAGTAAAATGCTGGAAGTATTTCATGTGAAAAGAAAGCTCAAAGTTTCCAAACAGCTGCAAACATCACCCTGTCACAAAAGGCCTGACAAAACGGCTCTGTCCGATAAATAAAACTAAATAAAATAAACGGCATTACACAACATGAAATACAGGACCTGATCCACTGTTCGAATATCCGGAGAAAGACCACCATGAACGCATAGCACCTGCAGGATCACAGATAAATTGATAAAAGAACTGAAGGGAAACCTTACTAGACCACTGCACACAGACTAGAACTATAGACATTAACCACACAGACTAGAACTATAGACATTAACCACCAGCCCTAACAGAGAAAAACATCAAGTGTTACGCCACAGCTTGATGCTTCTACCAACAGTGGGATAAATGAAGATCACAGACAAGGTGCTTATCGAAGTGAAGGAAAAGACGCCAAGTATTTCGTTTTAGACACTTTCATAGGATATAAGGAAGAAAACATAAATAGGGCACTGCACAGTCTGCACCCAGGCACAGATAACAAATACTCAAACACAAGTCCCCTCAATAAAGAACTTCAAATGTCATCTCACAGCTTGAAGCTCCTGAGAAGTGGGAAATGAGGGCATCAAACCTAAAGCTCCTAACTCGCCATAGAGAGTATTTGAAGTTTACAATTTTCATACAACAGAACTAGAATCTTACTGTTCCATTTATGATTGCTGATAGGGTTAAATAATCAAAAACATCTGTGCAGTATCTCCATGCATTGGCATTTCCATACTTCCTCTGGCATTCGTCATAGAACCCATATACCTGAGAAAAAAGCCATTAATCATTCGAAAAACATAAAACCAAATCTACACATGTACAGTATTTATATCATTATCACGACGTATCTGATAAAAAACATTCTAGTAGAACTACATACTATGAAGCCTTCGAGAGAAACACATCTACTCCATAACTTCATATTCACTATCCCTAAGAATCCTTAAATTGAATACACGTCAGATTCATAACACTGAAATATCTTTATGCAAGTATAAATCTAGACAAACTAATTTCACTTTTGAAAAAAAAAAAATAACAATTCTTGGGACATGAATGAGACCTATCTAACAGAAACCACTTCATACTTGCAACAAAGAAATTTATGTAAGTGATCGCCATCCAACTTCACCACATTAAAAATATGCTAAACAAGCCTTGTGAAAAGCTACAAAACCAAAATATTTTATTCACACTATTTCTAAAAAGATACATTAAAGATGCCTGAACATTCCTTGTGAGCGCTAACACCATGACGCAAATCCAATTCACTAAAGCTCAGATGTCTGAGACAGCTGCTCATAATGGAAACAAATGTGGAGTATGTATTAGCAGTACACACAATTTGACACCTAGACCATTGACAGAAGCCTTATGCTACAGCACGTCAGCACCTAGTAGCTCGATTGAGAAGTGACCTTTTTTAAACATGCGGAAACTCGGCCAATCATTCCTCAGAATGGTCTGAGATATCCCCAATCCAGATTGGCGCACCAAGGTCGCCTCAATGAGCTCAGAAAGAAGCAATATTACGAATCACAAACATTTTCACTCCAGTGTAAAAGTAATGGCATCCTTGCCATGCAACCGCAATTAGAGAAAAATGTATTACTGTAATTCTGAAATTCACTAACTAACTGCAAACTGCTAAGCATGATTTCCTCAAAAGCATTGACCTTCGCTACAACCAATATTTCACAATGACATGTTCATCCGAAAAACAAATAACCTAAAAAAAATTTCCTCAATTAATGCCTACATGGTTAGAACTTTCCCACACACCCAATAACCTAAAAACGAACAAGCGGGCACAAAATGTAAGTCAATTCTTGAAGAGTCTGTCATTTATCCAAAAAACCATTGTAGTTGATGTATAGACCATTTAACGAGTCAAAGCTACCAAATGTCTACAGCCCAAAATAGAAGTAAGATTGCAAGGAAAGTTAGCAACACAAGTAAACAAGTGATTAATTCTGCTTCAGCACATAAGATAGTAGAGCCATTCAGTTTCCACTTTTTAGATTTATTTATCTTCGCCGTCCCCAAATTCTTTTGGGACTAAGTTTGTTGATCTTGCTTCATAAATCATGATCCAAAGAAGGCGATAGATCCCATACAATTTGCAATGCTACTTTCATTAGAATAAAATATTAACCACTTACCAACTAACCTTCTCACTAGCAACAACACAAACCCCTTAGTCCCAAATGATTTGGGGTCGACTTAGATGATTCGTCATATGGAACATCAACATGAGGTGGGACAACATTGAACAAGTGGCGAGTATGGAAAACACAATAATAAAACGAAGAAATACGCAAAAAAATAAGTATGAAGGTAAACGAACATGGCAAAAAATATTAGAAATGAGGACTGAAGGATATATGAACATTAGAGAGTAGAAACTAACCTGTGTAAGCTGCCTGCTTTCATGATTACCACGTAGAAGAGTGATGTTTGCTGGATACCTATCAACAAAGAAGAACCAGACCATTGTAAAAAAAGGAAAGAAAATATTCTATCAACATCAAACAACTTTGTTAGGCAGTTCATAAGAAGTACACAGACTAAATAATACGACGAAGTATATGTTTCTTGGAAAATGGTTACTCTTAAGGTATCCACAAAATGCATATAGATGTTAGAAAACAACGCATATAACCTTGACAAGATAGTATCTTTAGAGAGAGTCGCTCCGAAACACATCGATTAAGAATTACTGCATAGGCGTTACAGTGTAACGAAATCATGAAACCCAACCCAGTGGTATTATAGATAAAAAGCGAATTTACAAAAACACTCTAGTTTTAACAATACAAAGTCATAAACAAGCTTCCTAATACTTATACTAAGCCATACACTACTAACCAAACACTTTTGCAGAAGTCTTAGATTAGGTTTAACAAATAAGCTCCACAATTCTTTGGTGGGAGACTGAGAAAACCTTAGAAAACTACACAGTTGGCTCACAGTCACAATAACAGTGCCACAGCTCCATCGATTTATAAATACAATATCTTCCAAGGAGGACATCCTAATGCACCGTTACTTTCTCAGACCCATGAGTAAAAGAAACAAAACAAGATTAATTGATTTTCTAAATATAAGCAACTTCATGCTTGAATTAGTCGCTGTTTTCTCAGCATCATAATCTTAGCACATCTGATAACTAAAGCCGAACGATTCTTTTGGACTAATTCACTTAACCTCACAAAAGAGCCTCAACTCTATTATTAGCCTAAAAGACGTACTGGGGGACATGAACCAAAATGACAACTATTAAAAATCAACAAGGAGTCTCTGCCCTAAAGTAGTGTAAATTGAGAATACTAAAGTCTACAACATTGAAACACACAAAACTCACGCATACAGATTTATTACTTGTTCCATAATCTTCCAACAAATATATATTAGAATTAAAAAAATCCAAGGAATACATAAGGAACTAAAAGGACATGAGGCAATTTACTTGACACACAACAAAACATGAAAGTCAACTATAGAAGAATACAACAACATTACGACATCACCCCTACTGCCTCAAGGACCCACTCCTGAGCATTTGAAGGCTAAGGGGAAGGGGAATCAGCTATATAGAAGAACTGCAACATATAGCATAGTATTTATCGAGGTTAAAAACAATCCATGGACCCAACTAATCAAGTAAATTTTGAGATTCTCCCATACAAAATGATGTTGGATACTACTGATATCCCTCCATTGGCAAATTTACTACATTCAAATGGCTCCTGAAATCTCTCAATTGCTGAATCTAAATAGTCACAAGTCCCTTTCCCTACTCGGAAAGCTGTCCCAGAAACTAAAAAGACTCAGTGTTTCAACAGTAGCACAAGAAACAATCTAGCCATAACCAATCATCGCATTCTTTGGCTAAACATGATGAAGAAAAGGTGCCCCTAGGACTAATTTATTGAAGGAAGGAACCGCAGGAACAGAGACATGGACTAGACAGAAACGTGCATTACAAACGAAAGGCATACCTAGCTTTAAGAAGCAAAAGGATTGTAAAGACTTCAAGACTATTGTAGCCACGGTCAACAAAATCGCCCTGCAATGAGACTTGTTGATTCAATAAAACGCAAGAGGGGTATGCAGCTTAAGCAATAGAAATTGGCGTAGAGTAACAAAAACAGTACCATGAAAATATAGTTGGTGTCTGGAACATGACCTCCTGTTTGGAAAAGCTTCATGAGATCATGAAATTGGCCATGGATGTCACCACAGACAGTGACTGGACTATTAACGGGCTGCACATTTGACTCCTCAATGAGAATCTCTTTTACCTAAAAATAGTAAACAAGAAAAGGATTACATAAGAGTGCCGTCAACAGTATGGCATCGGTAGCAACGATGAAAAACTACGAGTAGACGCCAGATCTTGAAGTCAGTTATCCAAACAACTTGGTGCGAGATAGTGGTGGCAATCAGGACAGACGAGCTTCCTAAATCAAATTCCGTCCCGGGTGGCATAACTAATACCGTCACTTAAAACCCGCAAAAGGGTGTATAACAAGTCAGTTAAAGAAACTGAATTAGTTTCCTCAATAAAAGAAGGAAAGCGTCATTAGCATAAAGAATACTAGTAGAAATTAGCAGGCAAATCAGCAAATGAAGTCCCATCAAACCAATAATAGTATAAAATTAGTAAAAAAGAGAGCGTGATAGTAAATCGCAATCACAATAATGATAATAATAATAATAATCGTGAAAAAGAAAGAGAGAGAGAATAGAATAGATACGTATTCGCAGAGAAGCTGGAGCTCATCTTCGGCTAAATGCTGACCTTCTTTAACCTTGACGACCCACTTATCCAAATCCATACCTAAATTTGTTTCAATTGATGATTTCAATTATTTCTAGGGTTTGCCTTTCTTCTTTCTTCTTCTTCTTCTTCTCCTTGCAATTAATCTTGTTTCCCCCAAACTGCAGAGAGGAGGAGGAGGAGGAGGAAAGAGACAACAGATGCGTGAATTCAAATGCCCGACCAAAAGGGTTAACTAAGTACTGCCAATTGCTTAAGTTAATACTCACTAAATACAATAGGGTTAATTCACAATAATGATCTAAATTATAATAAGTCGTAATAATCTCAACTTATATAGTAGGCCGTAATAATTTGAACTGTATTTATAAATCATATTTTTGGTAACAACAACAACAACCACAACAATAATAATAATGTAAATTATAGTAGGTCCGTAAGAATTTAAACTTTATTTAATTTCGGAATAAATCGTATTTCGGTCTTTTTTCTCCATAATAGTCCACTAAAATTTGATCTGGTATTATAAGTTAAAATAATATTGCTTACTATAAAAAAAACGAAAAAAAAAAAACAAATAAAATAAATAATCAAGCTAATACTACTCTTTTAGCCCTTATTCCAAAGAAACCAACTGTTGCATTAGTTCAAAGATTTTCTACCTAAATCCTATTGTTCTGTGATATACAAAACAATTAGCAAGGTGCTTTTGAAAAGAATGCAACCTTTACTCCCACACTTGATAGGGAACGAGCAAGCGACATTCGTAAAGAGGGATAATATCTATGAAAACATAATGCTCACCAGGCTTTGGTTAAGGGCTATAACCAAGTTAGAGTATCCCCTCGTTGCTTAACTAAAGTCGACATAAGATAGGCATTTGATTCTATACAGTGAGAGTTTTTAAAAAGGATTGACTAGCTTATGGGATATATCACTTCTCCCGGTATAGCCTTAAACTGAACGGAGGCATCACTGGGCTCTTTCAGGGAAGAAGTGGGATAAGGCAGGGAGATCCCCTTTCCCCCTTCATCTTTGTCTTAAGTATGGAAATCTTTTCTAGATACATGATAGCTCTTCATGACAACCCCCTGGTGCATTATCATCCGAAATGTGCTAAGGTATGATTAAATAACCTCATATTCGTGAAAGGAGATGAGTCATCTGTACAAGCTGTGACTCAAACTTTAGCCAAGTTTGCAGTAGTCTCTGGGCTTTATGTCAATCATGACAAAACAAGCATTCTTATGGGTGGGGTCCAAAGTGGAGTCAAGGAAAAGGTCCTGAAGAGTACATGTTACAAGGAGGCGTCTTTTCCTTTCAAATATTTAGGTCTTCCTCTCCATGCTGGTAAATTGACATCAACTATATTTGAAGATCTTGTAGGGAAAGTACAGAAAACATTGCATCATTGGACCACACAGCTCCTCTCCTATGCTAGGAAGACTCAGTTACTCAACTCTGTTATCTTTGGGATGGAGAACTATTGGAGTGATACTCTTTTGATTCCTAAAGAAGTTATTAAACTCCTCAACAAATTTGTAGGAATTACTTATGGAATGTTGAGGAGGGGCAACATAAACTGTTCTTAAAAAGCTAGTTCTCTGTTTGTGTACCACACAATGAGGGGGATTTAATATCAAAGAAATGTTAACGTGGAATAAAGCAATAGTACGTGATGCGGTCATTTCTACACCAAAAATAAATTCCTAAGAACAACTAGCAGAAGCTAGCGGTAAGTAGGGTCGATCTCCACAGGGAGGCTGTCTTGCTATCTACTTG
>VHZZ01001550.1:114662-125344 GCA_009801015.1 Silene noctiflora | reverse complement strand
CGAGCGATAACCCAAGTTCCTTAATGTGCACATCCTCTCCCGTGGCGGGTTCCACGGAGGGCGAATCAAGGGCGTGAAGCCACTCCCGCAAGTGATCATTGCCTCGGGAAACCGAGATGGTAGCATCTTCGTACCTAAGGTGGCCTTGTAAGGCACTTTGGAGTATGAGGTGTTACAACCATTAGGTGGGTGATCCTATGATTATAAATAGGAGTCATTTTTGAAACTTAGGTATCAAACAAAATCTTTTGAGTCTTTTAAGTATTGTCTTAAAGGACTCTTAAAAGTTTTTATTATTAAAAATTAATTAATTTAGGAAAATATCTTAAATAACATTTTTGATATATAGAAAATATAGTGGAAAATATTTTAGTTATTATTATAATTAGAATTAGACTATAATATATATTTTCTATATTATATTCAATATTTATAATACTTATATAAAACAATTTACATTTTATTTGACAAAAAAGTATAGAAAAAAAATACAAAAAATAATATAGTTAGACCGGTGGTAAGAAAATGTTATAGTATAAATTTCATATTATGTTCACATATTTTAATTATGATAAAAATAGAAAAAATATACGAATATTAATAAATGGTATAGTATATAACTATTACATATATTGAAATAGCAATTTCCCGTATTCGAAATTTGGGTTGGATGTTGAACTAGGTGCGAAAAAAATGATGTATTTCTTATTTAGTATGTTATTTGTGCCACATTGAAAAATAATGCAGGTGTGGTGAATAACATACATATAAATAGTAAAATTGTCCCACATCGAAAGATTAACATAAGATGGGTGATTCTATAATTATAAATAGGAGAAATCATTGGAATTAAGGCATCAACCCAAAATTATAAACACATAAATATTTATAAAGACGATTATATATTAGTGATATTAGCATATGTTTACTTTAAGAAAAAACTATGAAAATAATATAATAAGATTCGTGGTAAAAAAATATTATCATTAAAATATAGATTTCATATAATTTGCACATATTAAAATTTTTGTACTTCTTAGTATGTTATGCCTCGGTGTGGTGAATACGTATAAATAATAAAAGTGTCCCACAACGAAAGATTAACATAAAATGGGACGATTCTATGATTATAAATATGAGGCATTATTGGAACTTTGGTATCAATCCAAAATAGTTTGAGTCTCTTCAGTATATCTTAGAGAGCTTTTAAGAGAGTGTATCAATCGACAATATGATATATATTTTCTATGTTATATTAAAATGATGTTTATAATTTTTATTTATATTTGACAAAAAAAGTATTGTAAAAAAATTATGAAAACTATATAATTAGATTTGTAGTAAAAAAAATGCTATCATTAGAGTATAGATTTCATATCATTTGCACATATTTTAATTATGATAAATAAAATAGAAAAAAAACGTACGAATATTTATAGATAGTATAATATTTGCTAATTATTAAACCGGGTTTGATGTCAAATTAGGTGCGAAAAATATTGTGTAATTCTAAGTATATTATTTGTCCCACATTGAAAAATAATGTAGGTGTGATGAATATATACTACGTATAGATAGTTGAATTGTTCTACATCAACAGATTATGATAAGGTTGGGTTATCCCACGACTATAAATACGAGTATCGTTGAACTTCGGTATCAATCCAAAAAAATTGAGTCTCTCAAGTATTGTATTCGAGAGCTCTATAAGAGTACGTCAATTACAACAATAACATACAAATATTAATCCTTACAACTTTTTTTTCCATTAACAAAGTGTTTTATCTTTTATTTTATTTGAAAAAGATATTATAATCATATGTAAACACAAAATTAGACATCGGATGCAAAATTATAACTAAGTTAATTACCCCGTTGCAATGCACGGGTGTGAAACTAGTAGATTATGAAAGAATGGTGAAATGAGATTATAAAGTTATGATAATAGTAGAATGTTTCCATTGAACAAAAGACCTAAAGTAGATGTACAATGGGAAGACAAAAAGTCGTTTGTAGATATCTCATCCTTCCAAACTGGAATTGCACCATGCCCAATACAAATAACACTTTAATGACTAAAAAGATGGGAAAAAAAAGCTCAACTTTAACAAATAAAAATAAGTGTAAACAACATTTAGTAAAGTAATATAGTTAACTAGGATTGATTAGGAAACCTAAATAAGAAGGGACAGAAATATTTCATGGGCAATAAACCACGTAGTTAGAGGCTGGAAAGTTGGCATTTCCGAATTCAGATGATTCATTCTTTTTTGAATGTTCCATAACTACCGAAAGATTCTTCCTACAATTCCTAAACTATGTTTCATGGTTACCATTTAAATTATCCTTTATCCTTTAATTAATTTCGTATATTTATTTGGTAAATGTAAAATAAAAACTCTATTTATCTCACCATTCACTACACCTCCATAAAATACATTTAACTATTATCATGCTTATCATCACCATCATCAATCTCTCTAATACTTATCCTTCAAATAGACACTTTGTCACTTTAGGTTAACAGAAATCCCCCTCCCCCTCTTCCTCCTAAAGGTGTCCCTTTTCATTTAAGTACTTCATCATACAAAAAAGGAGAGAAATTGATGGTTGATGACACTAAACATGCTAATCATCCATAATCAAATAAAAGAATGTGATTGATTGGAAAATGACAAACGCATACAAAACAATAAGAAAAATAAGTCTCTTGTAAAACTACAATATATAAAATCGTTAAATAAAAACTTTTATAGTCTTATATAAATTTTATTTATATTTTAATTAAGAGATTATAATTTAAACTTTAGTGAAAATAATATAATTGGATGAAAAAATTAAATTTAATGAAAAAATAATAAGTTAATGAAATAAAATATATTTATTAATTTCCTTGTTTACTAAAAGCATTTAATGTAATTAGCTTCCTTAAATAAGAAGATGCTTTTTAAAGGAAAAAATAGTGAGAATAAGTGAATAACTATTCTTTTAGTAGATAGGAGATTTTAGTACGTAGGAATACCTAAGTTAAATAGCACATCAATTTGCAAAAAAACCATTTTACGCTGGAAAGATAATTAATAGAATGTTTCCCTTCAAACGTTCGTCTGAAGGTTTTAGACGGGTCACATATGACCCATTTACAACTAAATAGACTCATTTAAAATGGTAATATTTTATCATAAAACTGTTAACCGATATAAATAGTCACATGCTACCATAAAAATGGTCACATAAGGGCGTCTGGATGTTTCAGACGGAATAGTCCGTCTGAAATGAGAATTGTGTTAAAAAAGAAAATAAAAAAGACAAAATCCCTCCCATTTACATTGCATGTTCTTGTAACTGAATAACAGAAAAAAGTAACGAATCTTCCCTTCTTTCTCTCTCTACATTCCTCTGTTTTTCCCTCACATAATTCACCGACCCATCAACAAAATCCACCTCTTTTCCCCAAAATCTCAACTACCCAATTCACTAAACCCTAATTAATCACTAATCACAAAATACCCATTTCAAGATTCCCCCAAAAGAACCCAAAAAAATGACATTTTTACCCTACCATACTCTGTTTTTACTAATATCAACTATGTTATACTATCGAGGTTGTAGTAGTATAGGGGTAAATTGGGGAACTATGTCAAGTAACAAATTACCAGAAGATCAAGTTGTTGAAATGTTGAAAAATAATGGGTTTGATCAATTGAAATTGTTTGAAGCTGATGATGTGATTTTGAATGCGTTAATTGGTTGTGATATTGAAGTGATGTTAGCAATACCTAATAATATGTTGGAGCTTATGAGTAGCAATTTCGATAATGCCGTTGATTGGGTCGATTATAATGTCACTTCTTTCTTCTATCCCGGCGGTGTTAATATCAAGTAATAATTTACTTAATTACTGTTATATAACTATGTGATTTTCTTGTTCTTGAGTCTTGACTTTTATGGGTTCCAAATTGTAAGACCGCCACACACTGTGAAACCATCTTATTCCATAATTTGTGTTTCTTTGGATGTGTTAGGGATCTTGTTTTTGTCAATGATTGTTGTCAAACCCCAGTGTTTGTTGTTCTAGTCAAAACTTACTAGTACTGAACTCGATTTCGCGGTGTTAATTCACTTCTCTGTAAATATGCGAGGAGAATTTTGGAAAATGGGGAGAACATACAAAATTGGAGGAAATGTTTTCCTTTTTTCACGTAAGAATTTAATCCTATTAAATTGTAATATTCCATAATTCCATGTGTATATTCCATTAATGTGCATCTGATGCAATTAAAGGAACTCTTTTTTGCCTACTTTTCAGGTTTTTTTTTTCCCTGCAGTACTGTAGTAGTTGTAAAGCAGGCTCATTCTCTTTGCACCACTTTTTTTTTCACCCTTTCTTCTTTTTCCTTTTAATAAATTGTTTTTTTCCCCTAAATTTTCGATACAATTCATAAATTGTGATTTGATTAACCTAAATTTATTTGTTTTTGTGTTAATAAGCTCATTTTTTGATACAATCGGACGTTGATCATATTATATTGCTATAAACTTGCTGTTCTTAAATTTCAGGTATGTTGCAGTAGGCAATGAACCATTACTCCAAGCATACAACGGCACCTATGTGAACTACATTGTACCGGCCTTACGGAACATTCAAGCAGCCCTTAACCATGCAGGGTACGGAAACGAAATTAAGGCTACAACACCATTCAATGCTGATGTGTACTACTCCCCTGACTCTAACCCGGTCCCATCAGCTGGAGATTTCAGGCCTGAGGTTCGAGATATCACCCTCCAGATCATCCAATTCCTTCACGAAAATAGCGCTCCCTTTACTGTCAATATCTACCCTTTTCTTAGTCTCTATGGGAATGATCACTTTCCTATTGACTTTGCGTTTTTTGATGGGTCAAATGTGCCGATTAGAGACCAGGGTGTAGTATACACCAATGTGTTTGATGCTAATTTCGATACTTTAGTCTCAGCTATGAATAAAGCCGGGTACTCTGATGTCGAGATTTTAGTTGGAGAGGTGGGGTGGCCTACTGATGGTGACAAGCATGCTAATGTCGAAAATGCCAAGAGGTTCAACCAAGGCCTTCTACAACATGTTTTAAGTGGTGATGGAACTCCACTCAGGAAGGGAAAAATCGACATTTACTTGTTCAGTTTGATTGATGAGAATGCAAAAAGTGTTGCTCCTGGGAACTTTGAGAGGCATTGGGGGATTTTCGAGTTTGATGGGAAGCCAAAATATGAACTAGACTTAGCCGGGATGCAAGAAGATAGGGGGCTAATCCCGGTTGAAGGGGTGAAATATTTGCCAAAAAGATGGTGTGTTTTGGACCCGAACGCCAAAGATTTGGATACTCTAGCTGATAATGTTGACTTTGCTTGTAGTTTATCAGATTGTACTGCCTTGGGTTATGGATGTTCCTGTAACCATCTTACAGTCCAAGGAAATGCTTCTTATGGTTTCAACATGTACTATCAAGTTAAGGGTCAAAATGAATGGGACTGTGACTTTGACGGTCTAGCGATCATCACTGATCAAGATCCATCTAAGAGTGGTTGTGAATTCCCGGTCATGGTTGCTTACGGTTCTTCAACTGTTGTAAGGAAAGGGTTGTTAGAGGTTTTATGGACATGCATTGGTGCATTTCTCATTTTTTTTCTTCTTCTATAGCACTCTGTTTAGTTGTAACAGAGAAAGTGAAGGATAGGTTTTCTGTGTGCAATTTTGTGGGTAGTGTACATAGCATTGAACACTATACTGTCATCGATCCTAATGTAAAGCGGAATTTGCCATCTTTGCAAGTGAATCATACTTAACAAGTGAAAAAGGCTTAATATGTTAGTTTAGTAGAGTAATTCCAAGCTTACTAAAGAGGCCTATGTCTTATTGATCAATGTTTCCTTTTGCATCAAACTTGCAGTGACCAGGCCTGACCCAACGTTCTCCGTATTGACTCAACCTGTTGAATCGTTTGACTGGTCTAGTGGCGCTCATCTAGAGTCATATCTATTTTGTCAGATAGAGAGCGGCCTATTAAATAAGTCTAGCACTCTATCGTAGAGAGTGAGGGTTTGTGAACGATAGATCACAATTCTGAAGCACCACCTTTCCCTTTATTCACAATTTCCGTCTACTGGACGTCTGTACCTCGGAAAATTGAATGGCACTTAATCAATCCTTTAATCTATTTCAAGTTTAGATTATTATAGTTATTTAACCTTTTGCTTTCTTTTTGCATCATGGCTTTTGTAACAAGTAACTCTACATTTAAAAAATAGATCAATTATTAAATTATCTTGATCATGAACAAAGCCAGTTGCAACTGTCACCCTTTTTTAAAGCTTTCTGCAGGTAACATCTTTGCATGAATTTCATAAATTTTTCTTTCACCCTTATAAATCTTACAGCTTCACATTGCATTTTCATGTAAAACATTTATCAAAATTATCATGGCTTCTTGGGTGAAAGACATTGAAATTTCCCAATTAACAATCCCCTTAACCATCAATCGAAAAGAGGTGGTGAATCCAGCAGGTCCAATCCCGGTCAACCATGGTGACACCCTCTATCTCTCTAACTTAGACGATGTGATTGGTTGTCGAGTCCTTACACCAACCGTTTATTTCTACCACTCGGACCGTTCATCGACCACCCGAGTGGTAGAAGTGTTAAGGGATGCTCTTGCTCTTGTTCTTGTCCCATATTACCCTTTCTCAGGGCGGCTTAGAGAGGCCAAAAATGGTAAACTAGAAGTGTTTTTCGGTCCTAATCAAGGTACCCTTATAGTAGAGGCACAATCACCCATGGCATTGGCAGATTTAGGAGACCTTTCTGTACCGAATCCGTCATGGACAACTTTGGTACATCACTTCCCTGATGAGGAGCCCTACAAAGTCACTGACATGCCTTTACTGATAGCCCAAATCACATACTTTGCTTGTGGTGGGTTTAGTCTCGGTTTGAGACTATGTCATTGTCTTTGTGATGGCATTGGTGCTATGCAATTCTTCAATGCTTGGGCTAGTACAGCTAGACTCGGGTCTCTAATCGTCTCCCCTGTCCCCTGCTGGGACCGAGAGTATTTCCTCCCTCGAAATCCTCCATTGATTGAGTTCCCTCACAATGAGTTCATGAGTATTGTTGATTCTTCCACCTTGACTAAATCACTATGGGAAGTCAAACCAGTTCAAAAGTGTTATAAGGTCAACAAAGAGTTCCTTGACTTAGTCAAGTCAACGGCGAATTCAAACAATCAAGACATAGGTTACTCTACATTTGATGCTATGGCAGCTCATATATGGAGATCATGGGTGAAAGCCCTTGATGTTAACCCGAAAGACTTTGAGCTTCGATTGACTTTCACGGTCAATGTTCGTAATATGCTTCAAAACCGGCCTTTAAAAGATGGGTTTTATGGGAATGTAGTGTCGGTAGGCTGTGCCACAAGCACGGTTCAAGAACTTGTTGATAAACCACTAACTAGTGCAACCGAATTAGTGCATAACGCGAGGATTAGTGTTAATGAAGATTATTTGAGGTCAGTTGTGGACTACATTGAAATTAAAAGGCCTAAAATGTTAGAATTTGGAGGAAAATTGACAATAACTCAATGGACTCGGTTTTTGCTGTATGAGACAGCTGATTTTGGATGGGGTAGGCCGGTTTATGCCGGTCCAATCGATTTGAGACCAACACCTCAAGTTTGTGTCTTGCTTCCTGAAGGAGGGCTCAATGCTGATGGCATGTTGGTTTGCATTTGCTTGCCTGAATCTGGTTGCAGGAAATTTGAAGAGTTTTTCTGCCTCGAAAAAGCATAGATTAAGAGAAGTGAGAACAATGTCAATTCCAATTTACTGTTTTACTTGATTAATCATACTGTAATAAGAGAATTAGTTCTAGTAACCATTTCTCGAGGAATCCTAAACTTGGTAAATTAATTTATGGCATATCGTCAAATCAAAATATGATTGAAGTATTCTAGATAAAAATGCGAGTATATAAATTAGGATTAGGACTATTTTCGAATAGAATCCGATGTAATTATATAAATGGAATTTTCGACAAAGACTACATCAAATCAAACAGAGTGATTAAGCTAAGCTGTACAAAGTTAAAGACATGAATGAACAAGATGCTTATGAAAAAACAGCTTAAGCATCCATGACAAAAAGGAATCAAATTAAAACTTTAAGTGACCCCAATCTTTTACCATGAGTTTGCTTTTGATCTTAATCTACTGTCCTTTGCCCTAATCAAATCCCACGTGTCGCTGAGCTGGCCTCTGAATTCCTACTTGGCTAGACCACATTTTGACACATAGACTGAGCTTTTGCCCATACACATGATGCATTGGCAATGCACGTTCCTTTTGAGCATCACCTTGTATTTCTCACATGTAGCCTTTTGCCCTAAGCATGTGCGGAATCATTCGGATTTCCAATACAATGACCAGTGGCGGATCTTGGAGCAAATATAAGGAGCGACCAACGTTTGAATCATTAACGCAAATTAATAAAGTCATGGGGACAAGGTAGGGGATCCACTTCAGGTTATTATGGTTCGGGCTTCCTAACACTAATCCGGAATTCTACTCAGATGTACGCGACTTTACCAATTTGTTTGAAATACAAATAGCTTGTTTTGGAGGACCATAATGTTAAATAGTTCCTATTTCCAATATAACCAACACTATCGTTATCCTGACCCCTTAAAAGACGTCTTATTTACAGCGCAATAAGGGGATCGAATATACTCAACCTTATTTCCTTGTTGAAATCACACAGAGTCGTTCCCGCATGACCCACAGAGCAAAGGGTAACATCAAAAATGTTGTATTTATTACCTTGTGTTGCAGTGTGTCTTGTGTGTGTTTGCGAACATTCGACACATGCTTCTAAGGCTCATGTCTAACCTCACGTGTCTATAAAACCAACTATGAGATCATCTATCAAACACAACTTAACCACATCTAATCTAGAACAAAACAAACAAAATTCACTACCAAAATTTAATATCTTTATTACTTCTACTCATCGAGTTATTAATTTGTCGTCGTAATTGTGAAAATGTCGAGCATTTCTATGACAATTAGTCATGTGAGGAACTCGGAGAAACATGCACCAGCATGGAAAACGGAGGAGTCCAATTTTCAGGGTTTTAATGAAAATTTTAGTGTCCATGACAACAATCCAAGAATAGATTACGAGGGTGACGATGACGATGACGATGATGATGGTGATGGAACTTACGATTATGCACCGGCTGCATAAGAATCGCACCAGGAACAGTTGTAGTACGGTAGTATTCGTAGTAATAGTAAAAGTACTTCAAAAATAATTAGTGAGCTTCATGTTTATATTCACTGTATGAGATGAAATACATGAATTTTACGTATACAGTTTAATACGACGTCCCTCCATCAACAAAAGATAACAAAGTGTCAAGTTTTTAGTTAACGTAAAGTCCTTGGTGACTAAAACGGCGACTGATATTAGGGGATTTGGGGATTGAATCTCCTTATAGTCGACAATTTGGTTTTGGTTGCCATATGCATTTTGGGATCGGTCGCCAATGTCAATTTCGAATCAGATGATTAGCGACAGTCGCCAATTGGCCAGCTATTTTGCATGAAAAATTTGATTTTGCTTGAGCCAAATATCTATAAACCTGCATTTAAGACTAATAAACCAGCAACAACATGGACAACACACAAGATGGCCAACAACAATTCACATTTTTATACAAGGATACCAAATCCGAATCCCAATTACAAGTTTTGATTCCAAATCCGAGTGACAACAAGTCACAAACCTAACTATCATGTCCAACAAACCAAAGGGATAATAAACTTACAACTTAACTAATCGGGAAACTAGCTCTCGCTCCACTACCGCCTCCTCCATAAGGATCTCTATTGTCTTGGTTTTGGGGGAGCCAACCATCGTTGCAATTGGAGAAATATGTGGTCATCTTCTCCATTTGCTCCTTCATTCTTCTAATTTCTTCATCTCTTACGGCATCCCTTGAATCCCTAATGGCCCTGGCTTGTCTTTCGGCCTCAAGTTGAGCTTGAAGTTGAGTCACAGTCCCGGACACATATGTTTGCTTTTAAGAGGAGAGCATTCTCGCTTTTGGGGGTTCATAGTAAAGTTCTCTTGCCGGTCCGGTTCCATACACCTCCCCCTTATTGAACCCTTCCACTAAGTCAAACCAAAGTTCATTATCAAGACATGTCAGGGTTTTTCTCTTTTCGCTGCTTAAATCGATCCTAAAAATTGAAAACGTCAATTATTAAAGGTTACTCTTATGTAATAATATGTAATCAAAACACTACGAAATTGTTTGATACTTACATATAAAACTTTGTCCTTCTTCTTAATGAAAATCCTTTTGCCCTTAGCTCCCACTTTGGATTGAGTCTTAAGGAAAAGCTTAAATTAAAATCTTTTAATTAGTAATTTAAGTTCTAATTTCAAATATAATCTAAGTTATTATTTATTTAATATATGAACTTACACTTGACAATGCACATTAAATTTGGTGGAACTAGATCAGTTATCTAATATGGGACTAACGGTGTGAAATTGGTGAGCCGAAGTCGTATGCTCCCAAAGATGATATTTATAAGCACTTAAGACCTAACACTAACTAGTAGTATATGGCAATAAGGGTCGAA
>VHZZ01001548.1:115499-134499 GCA_009801015.1 Silene noctiflora | reverse complement strand
TGATAATCAAAAAATTCTTTTATGTAAAATACAGTTTTGATATTAAAAATATTACATAGTATCTTTGTCATAATCTTGGAAGATCTTATAATATATTTTCCTAAATTAAAAAAGATGATGTGGACGGTCTAAYATCGCTCGAAAAAAGCCTCTTTTAATAATATATATAGATTAGTCGCATTATAATAGAGGAGAGGGGATTTAATCCTGAATTTATTCATGTTCATTCATGGATATAATTTACTCAATCATGGACATAAATGACCATTATGCCCTTATCAATTTTAAACCATTTTGTACCAATAAATAAAATTACTCACTCTAAAAACCATCACTACACTACCGTCAATGTCCACCACAGTCGTACAAGCCTCCCTCAGAACCACTGCACTACCCCCGAATGGCCGACCCCACTAACCCAAGTCTCAAACCTGCACTCGAAATCTGTCACCTTCTTACCATCCCTTTTTGTCGCCTCCATGAGTCTGGCCTGAATCAAACCCTGGCACCACACCTCCAGCACTATAACCTCCTAAACGGCGACAATCACAAACCCTACCTCTCGCCTCCTAAACGCCGATAACCACATAAAGACCCTCCCCCTTGCCTCCTAAACCACGACAATAACATTGTTGTCACGCATCCATGTTGTCCCTCTCCCTCGCCTTCTGACGCCGGCTAACACATGCCCCCCTCCGATGTCCGAACTCCGCTCTTCTCGTGTTCCTAATTTTGATTAACACAAAAGTGTATAAACCCTAATTCATTAATCCTAATTTTGAGTATAACTCACCAATTTAATATAATTCATTCATAGTTAATTAAATAAACTTCATTACTCGATTAGTTAATCAACATGAGAGATAGTATTCTAATCGGATTAATTTGATGAGTTTTGGGAGCAAGAGAGATAGAGAGAATTTGAGATTTTTTAGAAGGGTAAGGTAAGGAAATATAATAACAAAAAGTTCATGAATGAGTAAAAGTTATGCATGAATGAGCAATGACGTTGTCCATAATATCTCTGTCTTACGGAATATTCACTAAACTAAGATATTTTAGGTGGCTAATTTAAGTTTATTATCGAATGTTATTATTGAAGGAAATTAGGAACCACTCGTAGAATGTTATTATTGAAAGAAATTTGGAATCAATCGGAGTCGAGAGCTGAGACTAGACGTGGCAAAATGACATGGTTTGGATCATCCGATCTGAAAAAAAATGATTTTGTTACATGAAATTGACTTATATTGAATAACCCAAATATGATCCAAAACCTAATTAAGTTCATCCGGCTCGACTCCGAACTTATCTAGACGTGTAAATGATAGGATCCAAGAAAAACTTGATTGGTAATGACTTACATTTAATATTCTAAAATAATCTATTAAGTACCCCTACCAATCCAATTCATTGGTAACATTGATTTTGGGTTATTTTCAAGATAACATTTTGAGCATATTTTTCTTCAATTATACACGATCTTTTAAAAAAAAAAAAAAAAAAGTAGAAGTATTGTCTAAAGACTTTTTATAACATATCAAATACTCTCTCTACACACTTATTTTCTTCCCATTTGTTTTTTTTTGGTGATTAAAGTTACTAAACCTTGACCGTAAATATATTGGAGAATAAAAATTTCTAATACCTAAAACCAAAATATTTATATTTATTACAAAGTTATCTTTCACAACGATATTTTTTCAACCGAAAAAAGTAACATTTATTGTCATAAATTACGGTCAAAGTTCTGTTTCGAAGACCGTGAAAAAATAAATGGGAAGAAATTAAAATTAAGTGTGTGGAAGCCGAAGGAGTGTGTTATTTTATCTTTTAAAATTTCATAGTCGAGTCAAAAATTTACGAAGTTTGACCTTTCATTTAAATTAGCACAAATTCTCATTGTAGACGGTAGAACTGAGCAAAAAAATTCGATTATCCAAACCGATCCGATATCTGATATGTATCTGATTCGAATTTTTGGATATCTGATCCGAAAGTTTAAGTTTAGATCGGGATATCCGATCCGAAATTTTTGCTTTTGGTTTGGATATGGATATTAGAATTAGAAAATTTGGATATCCGATCCGATCCGAATTTCAAGTATAATTTCATGAAAATACAGTTTTATCTGATACCAAAACTTAATTAAAGTTTAGCTATTAGAAAAATATGTAAATGTTTCTTAAATTTTATGTCAAGAACATTAGATTAAGAATACTAAAAAAAATTCATCATGTAAGACGATAAATATGATCGTATTTCAAACTTAATTTAAAGTAAATTCCAAAATATGGGTACCAGATGGATATCCGCATCCGATCCGATTTTGGATATTCGAAACATTTGGTTTGGATATGGATATCTGACTTCAACAATTTTTATTATGGATATCCGATCCGAACTAACACTTTGAATCGGATATTCGATCCGTGTTCTGCCCTAGTAGACGGATACTATCCGTCTAAAGCTCAAGACGGATAATATCTCTCTCACAAAATTTAAGTGGATAGTGGAAGTGGGTGGGAAATGGATACCCTCACTTGCCCTTCCACTTTCATTTTATGAAAAGACCACTGTCCGTTTTCAACTTTAGACGGATAGTGATCGTCTACAATGAAACGGGCCATTAAATTAGATGTTTATGAGTATTCCATCCAGGGATAGAACTGGTCATTCTGAAATTTATTGGCATCATTTGGTTTGGACTACGTTGTAGGGCTGAGCAATTTTATGTCCGGACCTGAAAAATAGAACAGAACTGATCATTTGGTCTGGATTGAAATTCGGACTGAATTATTTTAGATCCTGTCATCTGTCCACATTTGTTTAGGTTTTGGTCTCGGTCCGGTCGAAGACCGGTTAATTTAGGCACGGGCCAAATGGACCGTATTTTAAGTATGTAAAAACTAATCATTAAAATATCATAAAAAAAAGTGATTATTTAACAAATATTTTCATAAACACATAGTCGTCAAATTATATAATGCAACTGATTTAGCAAAATGGAATGTATTTATCATATATAGTACTTGTATGAAATAGCGAAGAAGTTTTTCAGGTCCATTTAGGTGAAAGAACAGGCTGGACTGGATCGAACCGAATCGAATATTTCGCGTTCAGTCCGGTCCAAATCGTAAGTTTTTGGTTCAGTCTTTGATTCATGAAAATTTTACTTCAATCTTTGATCCGTTCCGATTTAATCCGGTCCGATCCGATCTTAAATCAATTCTCAACCCTACTAAGTGTGTGTTTGGCCTAACTTGTAAAAGTGTTTTTAGACTTAAAAACACTTTTTGGCCAAACACAACATTTTTTAAAAGTTAAAACAAAATTTCCCAAAAGCTAAATCCATATTTTTGCCCATGAAAACAGAAGCAACAATTTGATACTTTTACTTTTGAAAAACACTTTTAGAAAATTAAGAGCATGTTTGGCCTAACTTGTTTAAAATGAGTTTTTGGTTTTCAAGCTTAATTTTTTAAAAGTGTTTTTCAAAAGTAGAAGCACCAAATTGCTGCTTCTGATTTTATGGGCAAAAATATGATTTTTTGGCTTCTAAGAATTTTCTTTGTAGCTTTTAAATAATGGCATGTTTGGCTAAAAGTGTTTTGAAGTCCAAAAACACTCTTAAAAGTCAGGCCAAATACACACTAAGCTTGAAAAACAAAACTCATTTTTGAAAAGTAATGTCAAACATGCACAAATAGGATCTTACACCTTGTTGTATATTAGCATTGTACAACAGGCCCATGTATTATATATCAAACCATCTAAAGCCCAATAAAAAACAAATACACATCTCTTTTTTCCCTAATTCTATTTTCTCTTCAGTCGACAAACCCTTCTCTTTCCCTTCTCTAAATTTCTCTTAAACGATAATCGACAAACCTCTCTTCTCCCTAATTCTGATTCTAAAATGGTGAAACGGAAGCAATTGACATTATCATCGTCAAGGGGAAAAAACGCATCTAACAATATTTCGGGGAACGAGAAGCAATTTACATCATCATCCAGAAGAAAAAATGCATCTAAGAATACTTTGAGGTAAATTTCTACACCAATCATACGAACTATTACTAAAAGAATACAAGCTAAAAAATACGAATACATAAGAATACGAGCTATTAACATAAGAATACGAGCTAATGTAAAAAGAATATGGGTTTAAAAATATCACGAACTTAAAAATACGAGCACAAAAGAATACGAGCTATTAAGATAAAAATACGAGCTAATGTAAAAAGAATAAAAGTTTAAAAGGATCACGAGCTTTAAAATACGAGCACATAAGAATACGAGCTGATGTAAAAAGAATACGAGCTAATATTAAAATAATACGAGCTACAACTATTTTCGTGCATTAGCTAGAAATTTTGGGTAAAAAAATTTCTTCAAGATGATGCTCACGAGTCACGTCATATTATTTATTCCGCATAGCCAATTAATTATAATAATTTAAAGGAGAAGATGATTCATTAACTGGATGATGGAGGAAGATGGAGAGGAGTTAGAAAAGTATAGAAGCAGTCATGGAGAGAAGGGGGATTTGATTGAAAATTGAACTACGTTACTTTTTTTTTTAGTAATTGCAAAAAAAGACTAAAATAACCTTGGCTGTACATCCGGTTGTTTACTCCATGAACTGTCAAACATGCTCTAAGTTAAGGTTATCAAAGCAAGGAAAAGTGCCTTCATGAGTCTGTTTTACCTACCCCAAAATTCATGGTTGAATGTGTAATATTTGAGGTTTATATTAGGCTGAAATGTCATGTACTAGTGAAGTCCAAAGCCAAGTACCATGTGATGCTTAAAGGAAGTTAGGAGTCTAGCTTGACTGTGATGCTATTTCAGTGGTGTTTGTAATTGTTTGAGTGATTTATAATGTTTACGTTTTCACCAAAACATAAATAAATAAATAAATGATATCAATAGATTGGATTAGAGGTAATATATTAGGTTAGAAACACCTTTTTTTTCGTGAAATTTACGTATTTCTTAAACACTGATCCAAAAATAACTCAACCCCAAAATGAACCAACCTCAAGGACCTGACCCACATATCGAAAACCAAAATGACAAGAACTGAGCTAATCGTGGAATATATATAGGAACCCTCAGAACCATTTATAGCAAAAGACTAATTCAATTAAATCTGGTAAAATTGACCTAACCTGAATAACCCGATCCGACACCCGAACTTGACACAACCCAGTATAACACGATCCGAATATTTATTTATTGTAAACTGAATATTATCTATAAATAATTTGATAATACCCGAACCTGAAATGACACGGCCTTACCCCAAGTTTACGGACCTGAAATGATCTGACCCAATATTCACTCGATCCAAACCTAACCCGATTGACCAATTTGTCAGGTCTAAGTCCAATAGCACGAAGCCCAACTAAGTAGGTTGATAAACTTGTAAAAGAATATTTTATTCGAGGATACAAAAGAAATAGTTTATTTTGGTAATTGCTTGTTTAAATAGGTGCGTATTGGTTAGGTAATCAAAATAATTCAAAAATATGAATATAGCAACTAGAATAAGGGAATACAAATCTCAATTGACAACCTACATTATCTCTTATACCATATGTTTCCTAATCCTAATAGGTTTAGGTTTGAGAGATTCAAAATATAGCACAAGTAGCAGTAGTACTTAGTACGATATATAAATTGAAGGAAAAGTTAGACAAAAATTCCATCTTTTTAAACTCCATTTTAACGCATACAAATACAATCCCCGACCATGTCAAACGTAAATTTTACCAACTTGTAGATCTTCTACCACCTCTTCTCATTAACACATTCCTTATTCTTATATATATACGATTAATAATCTAGCTACAATACCAGGTTAATTCCATTATTTAAAGTTTACCCAACACCAAATACTTACCATCTTTTTTTTTTTTTTTTTTTATTTTCTATAAATCCTCCAACAATTCTGGGTTACTACTTTTATACTTGCAAATCTCTCCTGCACTTTTTAATCTTGCATTACAATTACAAATTACAATGAATATTGTCATTCTTTTTCTAATGTTAATGGCACCCGATGTGTTGTCCTCTAGAATAGAATTGTTAGAGGTTACCGATCTCTATGAATATGAATTCGAGAGACGAAGAGATGGTGATGAAGCGGAGGAGGGTTTTTATGAATGCGATGAAAATTGGAGTCTTGAGTCTTCATCGACAATGACCAAACAAGATGACAGACACGTTCTGCAATCACAAATTTCAAAATTTAGTCCAGAAATTGATAAATTATATCTCAAATATGAGGATGGGGATATCCCTGTGGGTTACAGGTTCAAGCCGACAGATCAACAGTTGTTAGTTTACCTTAACCGTAAAGAAGAGTCTGAAACACTCCCGAACAAAGAAATAGACGACATTGATGCACATACGTTCTTTACGACCCATCCTAAGGAATTGGGTATGGTGTTGTTTTCCAATTTCGGTTTGTTCTCCAATATACGAGTTAGACTAGAACTTTTACTTCAATTGTTAGCTAAAAAAGGTTTCCTAATAATATATGCTATCGGTCACTAATTTATTTTTATTTTTGTTGTAGTGTCAAATCTATGCAATAGAAGAGAGTCGTACTACTACGTACGACACGATGATGAAGAATGGTATAACAACGTAACAAGAGAAATGACATCTGACGGATTGCCATGCTTTTGGAGTATAGAAGAACGATATGAGATACATGACCCAAGAGATGATATAATCGACAATGTAATTGGTTACAAAACCGTCTCGAGGTTCTACCGAAAGAAAAAGAAGACATTTTGGAAACTGGAGGAATTTCGTTCTAATTACGATTTTGATACAAATGTAAGCGCCATGATTTTTACTCTCTCCGTTTGAGTATCTCGTTGATACTCAAGATAACCCTGTAGGTTACATTACTAATACACATTACTACTACGACATTCGTGTTATTGCAGAGCACGAACTGGACGCTAGCAAGAATCATAAGAGGAGTTGAATACTGAGGGACTTCGATTCAACCTGAAGTGGTGATCAGAAGAACGAAGTATGTGTTATTTTTTTTTTTTTTTTTTTTTTAACGGGCTTCGGCCATCAATTTGTTCTGTAGAATTCATTGCATTCTTATTGATTTTTTTCATCTCATAGTATGAACTCGGTATTTTGTACACACCGGCAAATTAATATTAATACATACTGATTTATTTTTTGCAACACAAATACCATCAAATTAACAACAAAAAAGTTCGATTTTTCATGAATACGAGATGTTCAAAGATGTCCATTTAAGTATTGTAACACGACTCGGATTTAGATTATCAACAAATACTGATTAGAGTACATAATGCTCAAAAACCTTTCTACAGCTTTACATTTTGATTCATAGGTCACTCCCATCTTAGCTAACATTAGCAAAAGATGTCTTTAGCAATTGTCGTCCCGCATCTCTCTACCTCCAACATCCTAGAGCTTGGTTCTTATCAGGTGTAAAGATATGATCATAAATTCTTACTAGGGAGTTTGCACTTTGTAGTGATTCCATTCTGTTATTGGAATGCGTAATCAGATATGTTCTGCAAAGCAAATATCTTTCGAATCATCCTGAACTCGCAGGAAGTTGAGGATCAAGGAAAAATAAAAGAGAGATATAAAGCTGCCACAACTCACAGGAAGTCGAGGTTCAAGGGGAAAAAAGACCATGCTCAACTAACAGGAAATTGATGATATCGAATGATATGTGATCATATAAATGTTGATATCATCGCTTTAATCTTCTGGTTTGGTACTTTGGTCACTAAATTGACAGTCGTTATAGTGAAGTTCTCGATCCAATTTTATTATGTGTCATCCGAAAACAACCCCTCTGAGATTGCGCACATCCTACGTTCCTACCCCTACCCCACTAGGTTAATGTTTTCCGTAAAACTAGGCTTAAGAAGTGAAACAACAGAAAAGAGATACAGCAAGGGAGAGGACAATACATCCCTGAAGAATGATTCCTTAGCAAAGAAGTTTTATCTACAACGGTGCATCTTCACCAACCAGGTTCATAAGAAAGACAATCTTAATCTGGTATAAGACAATAGACTGTCAATTACGCTACCTTTCTAATTATTAGCTACAGCAACCTTCCGAAGCCTCCCCTCCCCCCCTCTTTTTTTATCTTATTCTGACTGGTGGTGCAACTTCTATGTATGCAGACTTGGTGTGTAGAATGCATTTTTTCAACTACCCACGGCTCCTATTGATCCTTTATATATGAAAAGTCAACTAACACAATTACACCAACTTTAAAGTGACATCAGTACAAGCAAACAACCAAGAAACTGCATATAAGACGTTTTTGCGCAATAAATCAGAATTCACACTCATGTTTAAGGAAAGACAGATACCTGCAGGACTGAGCCATACAGCACGTCTATCTAACTTGTGGTGACAGTAGATGGCAACTTCTTCCTCTTATTTCTCGGTTTTACCGCATCTTTAAGAGTCTTAACCCGGTTAGTATGAGATCCCACATCAGAATGACGAACTAACACTTGCAAAGGGATCTTCTTCTCAATTGCTTCACCAGAATTTCCCTCCAACAGACGCCTTTCAGACTTTTGTTCACTTTCTTCGTTGAACGTCAATTTACCTTCAGAACGTAAAGTAATGCAACTATCATTATGGAACAGAACAGTCGTATTCAGAATAGAACGAAGTTAAAAAAGGCAACGCCATTAAGCATCTACGCTGCTTACTAACTTTTAGGTGCGCTTTATTACTGAAAGAAGCATGAAAAAATATAGGTGACAGCATACTTATTCACGAAAACCTCAATATATTAGATTTTCTTACCAGATCTAACCATGTCCTCAAATAGGCCAGGTCACATGTGATATAATTGACTGTTCTAAATATATTCTTGATTCTATGCTCTTATTACGATTTACAACATTACACTAGCTAAGAAGCGCAGAGAGTACACTATGTTCCACCATACTCTAAAACCAAATGACAATGAGTCTTTGCTTCAACTGAAAAGACGTTATCATAACGTGATCACATTCATATACTCCTTCCCTCAAAATTAAGGGCAAGGGTTCCAAAAAACCAAAAAAATAAAAATTCTCCCGCATCAAATTAATTAGCCACTTTGAGTTTGCACAACTAAGGGATTCATTATCAAACGATATAAGGTGGACAACTAGGGTTGTTAAAATAATACTCTCTCCTTCCCTTTTTATTTCTTCCCGGCAATATGGCACACTTCCAAAGATGAGTATAAAAAAAAGGGCTGGTAGGCTTTAGATTAGGAAGAAGATAACTATAATTAACTTAATAATGTGTATATCACTAGAGTGCTAGGCTAGTATGCTGAATAAGTTCTCCAGTGATGTTCATGTTTCCAAGAGTAATTGTGGAAGAGTGGATGAGAATTTATTATCAAAACTTCCAAATGGACACAAATAGAGAGTGGGCTTGGGAGGGAGAAGGAGACAGGAATGTGGAGTGAGGCAGTGAGGCAGTGGCGAGGCTGAGAAGGGAGGAGGTGAGGGCATTGGAGGTGGTTGGGAAGGGAAGACGGGTTCTTGTGAGGAAGCTTCAGGTGGCACTGGCCAAAGCAGTAGTAGGCAGGTGAAGACCAATGATATAGGTGGTTAGGATAGCTGGCTAACAGTGATTAGGGATGCCGGTAGCCACAGGGCAGTGGTCTGTGGTTTGCTGGGTGAGAAGATAAAAGGGGAAGGAAGGTTGGTGGTGATTTAGTTATCAGGTGCCTAGTTTGAAAACGCGCAACTCAGGATCAGTTGGCTCAGTGAGGCAGTAAGCAAAACGCTTCAGAGCGGCTCAAGTGTGACATGCAGACGGTCAAATGTCTCTGCTACGAGAAGAGTTGGATTGGCAGGTGTTGGAAGATATTCATACCCATAATCCTATATCCTTTAGTGTCTTGTCAGACTTGGGTAAAGCCCTAAAAATGCATACCCCAAACCTGAAGAGTTAAAGTAACATAGAGACTGACTGATAGGGAAAAGGGGAACCCATGAGGCAATGAAACTAAAAAGAGAATGCAAAAAAGGCAAAGTGATAAGGGGTTTGATTGTAGCACAAAATTACCTCGAGTAGCAAGAGAAACTTTTAAAAGTTTTGAATCGACGCCTTTTGAATATGGATCCCTGTTAAAAAGTTATACAGAAATTATCAGGAAGTACCACATCTGGCTAAAGAATATACTAAGAAAAATCAACTGAGAATAACTAATTAAGCATCCATAATTGTTCACTTGTTTCATAAATTTCATCCTCCCTGGAGTATTTCACATGATTTGTCTAACTAGTTGGAACAAAGATATTTACAAGTAAACACAATCTATCTAAATATTTATCATAAAACATGAATTGATTTAAAACGGTTGAATGTCAGTTTATCTCCTCTGGAAACCTATGTCAACATATAAGCTACCTTATTTCACAAAGAGCACAATCCTCAAGAATCAAATGCATGGCAATTGTCTTTGTAAATTGTACATTTATCCTTGTTGAAAAGTGCCTACCAAGTTCAATATTGGGATTAAGAACTGCAATGAAGTGCACTTATGACCTCAAAGCCTTTCGCTGATGGTCGTGGTAAGAGGAGTCAGATGTACACGTTCTTACCCCAGTGTTACCATAGAGATCTTGTTTCTGGGTGACCCATAATGAAAGTCGTGTACTTGCGTCAACAATTGCATTGACTGACTGTACATAAATATAACCTTATAAAGTTTAGTGTGCCAGATTGCTTTATTTTATCTTATTCTAAAGCCAAAGAATAGTGAATCTTTGACATCAGAAATGAAAATATGAAGCTCCATCCAAATACTGTAAGATGAGTATCATCAAATACTGTAAAAACAGAATCACATACCAACACAACGGCTTTCCACAGGAGCTAGTACTCTTGTTGTGACTTGCATCAATCATAGTTTTAGATGACAGTTCTTCATTCTCCACGTCATTATATTTACCGATTTGCAATCCTAAATTTTGCATCTGCTGACTTAGCTCAGTTTTCACACAAACAGTCTGGCTTTCATGCTCCTTAATTTCCCCGTCTGGCCCAATATCCAAGGCCTCCAGATCAGACAGGTGCTTAATTTTACGATTAGATCTTTTTTTGTTGAATGACTCGACCTACGGTGTATTCATATCGGAAAATCAATTAGAAACCCACCAAAAGCAGCACAGAGATAAAGAAGCATTAACAAAAAGTTGGACATAATGGTTGGGAAAAGCTTTACTTAGAAACGACCAAAAGACTGCTCTGGCTTGGTTTTTTCCCCTCTTTTTTCAGAAACATTCAAGGATTATCCATATCTATAATTTGAGTCACTGCTTTGGAAAAACAGTTGGCCAACTAATTCTGCATTAACAAGATGCTTCCTTTTGGACACCTTCATGTGGCATCAATACTGGCTTTTGAATTCCTTGGATAACTCCGAAGGAGCATCAACAAGTCCACATTATTCCTTCCAGTGTTCCAGGATTATTGAGAATCCTTACACTGATTTTACAGTATTGAGTCAGGGTAACTGTTGCAATGTAATGTGGGCCTTCACCTTTGTGCTACAAATGGTGGGAAACAAGAAACACCCACCTTGAAGAATCCTAGGGCGTCTATGGTGAAAAAATCTTTTGAAAATAAAGACCATATTCCTAAACATTAGAATTGTATGATTTGTCCTAGTTGTCAAACATCACTCCGCATAATTTTTTCCTTCTCAAGAATCCTGATGTTGTAGCATAAGCAATAGAGATATCTATAAAAGAATGTTAATGGTCAGGGACATCAAATAGACTAATGGTGATTACAATCACCTTCTCAAATGGGATTTAGTGCTGATAAATGTTTAGCCACAAAAATCTTTCTATAGTGGAAAATCGCCTTGCAATTAAGTTTGGCAACTCCATGTTGTTATATCTTGGGTTATGGTTAGGCAACGTTACTCAGACTCAGGTGTAGGATATGAGTGCCTATCCAAGGGTCACTCTCGCCATGACAATTTTAGGAGACACATGAACTTCATCAAGAAATAAGAATACGAGTAAGGGAAAACGTTTTTTAAACATAAATATAATCGACATTATTAGTTTAAAATATTTAGAAACTTTTAAATAAAATAGAAGTGTTTGGGCAAAAGGCTAAAATATTTAATAAACATTTAAAACACAATGCCTACTAGTCTCTTCCTCTACTTTTGCCAAGTGAACCCCGTGTTCTGTTTCAAATAGGTGGGTGAGGGCAGGTACCATCAACATCCACCTTCTGTGTCATGTGACTCATGTTGGACATGGATTTGGTCCCAAACATGAAGAGTAGGAGAAACATAGGGGTTAAGTACTTGTCAGGAAATTTAAGGGTCAAGGAAATAATGGTGACCAATTTCCCCCAGTGAATGAAATCCGGACAATTTGCAAGAAATTCTTGGGAGGTTGTCCTCTTAGTTATTTTGTCTACCATAAGATTCATTTGTTACCCAACACATAAAAAATAACATTATAACTGGATCTTACAGCATTCTGAAGCTTTAATGTTATATCCACAGCTTTCAAAGCAGCATTTTGCAAACACGTCAATACAACAGTTGGAGTGACACCAACTCCTCCAGCTTTTTGAATAGCACAGACTTCTTCATTTGCATTAACCGTTACTATCATTCTTCCTTTTACTAAGGCCTCCTCAAAGTGAGATGGATCTATCACCTGTATAAATTACAGTATTACACCACATTGTGAGTGGCTGAATGCTATAAAGACACATCCAGCTAGATTAGAATAATGCATTGTAATCACCTACCGCGATGTTGTTGTCTGTGATGAATGCAAACGTCACTGCTATAGGAAGATGATGCACTATCAACGGAAGAGGTTCCTGCTCCTGTCAGAACCCAAGAGTAGAACTTATTAAGCTAAAGCAACAAAAAAAATAAGTGAGCACAAACATTTGCCCCAATGGCAGAACTACAAATATTTGACAGTTTGTCCATGTTGGACATTTATCTTCATAATAACTTAGACAAGCGAGTAAAATAAATAAATAAATGCAAGGTGACAATAAACATAGTCCGTACAATGACACTAACACCTCCGTTACTCTGACTCTTCCTATTACGTCACACTTCTTTTATCTTTTTAAATTAAAAATAAAAGAAATATTTCCATGAATAGTTGAGTCTAACACTTCTTAACTTTAGATGTGTTTATCACTATAGGTACTTCTTATAGATATGTGTTATGCTTATGTATTTTGGTGTATCTGGACTGAGCATAACGCAACTTTCCAGACATATCTCGCTCTCTAGAGAATTTTAAGAGTCAGTAGTATTCAAGATTCGGGGGGCTAAGGAGTAGCATTTGTGGTTTCTTAATAATGTTTATATCTTAAAACACGGGAGGGAGAAGTAGACCACCGTTGGGTCCTACGTGGCTCCTATCCGAACAAAGGCCGTCGCTTTACAATCTAAGATTATAATGCTTTTATCGTACTTCATCTAAAAAATACGAAGTCATGTAAAAAAGACATGAACGACAAAACAGCACTGGCAAAAGAAAAAATCAAATGAAACGTTTCCAGTACCTCTGGTGAATGGACTTTTACTTCCAGCCCATCCTCTCCCCCAAGTGTGCATTCAGGCCTTCGAAATGTCAAGAGAGCAGCCAACGCAGCTGTGTTAGCAGCATCGACTAGATTTCTGTTTACATCATCAGATACTAAAAGGTTATATACACGGTAGTACAGACTCATGAATCTTATACACAGTATGAAACTTGAAAGTAGTAAAGCATACCCTCCATTATCCAATATGTGAAGATCAACCCTGATGGACCATACTAATTTTCCGGCAAGGACACAAAGAGATTCTGTGTCAACCGCCCTACTCTCCCTGCATTGTTGATTCCAAATTTACAAATTCAGAGTGTCTCAACACGTTAAAAAGAGAAAAAAAGGAAATAGAAAAGTTGACAGAGAGAGAATACAAGCTCAAGTGCAAGAAGATTATCACTATCAAACAAAAAGTCAGACACCCAAGCACAAATGTCAACCCAACAATTCTAGCATCCTTAAAATAAAACTCAATTTGTGAAAAGTGCCCTGTAGTTTAAAGTGAGAACACTTGCAACTGGTCTCAGTGAGATGTCAGACTCACAGCTTATCTTAAACAACAATTCACAGCATCTACGAGAAAACAAAACCCCACAAGTCAAATTTGTACAAATTTGAAAATCCATAGTTATTGCACCATCTCAAACCTTAGAGTCTTCACTGCAATGTAATACAAGTAAAAAAAAAAAAAAAAACTTCAGAAAGAAACAGATGGACAAGAAACAAAGCAATAGCTGTTACATCAGCATTAGAGGAAGTCAGGAACCAGACTATCAAACAATGGATGTATAAGTCTGATTGCTACATGGTCTTTGGACCAACGTTTTCTCAAACTCAAATCGTCACACATCTTCAGGTTCACATGGCATCCGTAATTTCAATTGACAAATGAATCAACAGGGCAAGAAAGAAAATTACGGGGAGGAACCTCAGACCACGGTCTATTATGCGCCCTAATTCCACAGCAGACTCTACAGGACGACCAACTTCAAATGTTGGATCAGCCATTGGAGAAAATTCTGTGTATATAGCTAGTGATCCTTCATTTGGCCTGTCCTTGTACGGTTTAACTAGCTGAGCAGTAACAAATCCCATAACTTTTGTCTCACCAAGCTGCACATAAGAATAACCATCTTCTCTGCAATTTTATCATAGCGGTACAAAAGAGTTTCAGTCAGTGAATTAATCATGTTAACACATTAATATAACAAAAATGATCACTTTAAGACATAACATGGCTATTTATAATATTTATACATATAATCTATGTGTCATAGGCACTTCAAGCAAAGGAACACTAGTGTCAATGAATAAGAGCAATTTCTTATATGTCGTAACGTCTAGAGCCTGGAAGTACAAGTGACGAGGCCAATTTGAGAACACGAATAATTTGCCTCTACAAGACTACCACCATCAAAATGCTCTCTAACTCATTGAACTCCAACAGCAGTGGTGTCATCCTCCAATAATTAAGGCCTACTTAATAAGGCATGTTAAGCAGGAAAGGTGGGAACGGCAACAAAAGATCATCATCGAAAGTCACATTTTTTTCTACCCAAATATTTCTCAAGCACACGCCTCCGTGAAAACTAGCGTGGTTTCTATCAAGCTATATCTGCGTGTATAAATAAATAGAGAGATGCCTAGAGAAATTTTTAATGTGCTCAACCATTCTTTGGGCACACACTTGCGTGCTAAAATGGTACCATGCACAACTACCTGTTTTCATCAACAGAGTTTTTATACACTCAAGAAAATGGGAGATACATTAGATGTGTAAGTCCTTAATATTGCCAAAATAAGAGTACTATAATCAAGATTTAGGCTACAGAAACCCAGAAAAAGGGAAAGAAGGTTGTCTTCAATAGTGGACAATCATGACTGAGGGTTTGATCCTGACTTGCTGTAGCAACAAATTCCAGTAGGGCATCATGAAAGCATGATATAAGTGCTTTAGGTTGTGTCCATGAGTCCGTCATAAACTAATTCAGTGATTCGCAGATGATAATAACAAAATAACTATGTGAGGAGTCCGTTACTCCTGGCCGACAACGATCCATTAAACATTTCTATTAGAAAGATGCAGGGGTTAACGCTTCTCCATCTTTGTACCGATAATAAAGTCAAAGGTCCTGATTTTATCGTCATCTGCGATCTCCAAGGAACAAATATGGCTGTTTAGGTGTGATAAAATCCCATTCCTTTAGATGCTTGACATACGGATCTACATTAGAAAGGATAAACCAGTAAAGGGCAGTGCAAAAATGAAACGGGGTGGGCTAAACTAAGGAATTTCAGACATGATAAGAGTATCATACAGATTCTGTTAGAAATCAGACATGAGCGGAACAGCTCATAGTGCGTCTTCAAATTTGTTTTTGTTTCCTCATATGTCCAGATAATTAAGAAAAATAAGAGAGAGTGTGGCAGAAAATGATCCTGAGAACTGATAAGACTGGCCAAGAAGATGGCAACAAGTAATGAGGTGATGACCTAATTAGTTTGTTGAAGCGCTCTTGGCTTTTAACAATGACAGTGAACTCCGTATTCAGTAAACCAGTAAACCAATTTACAGAGCCGTTTCCAAATTGGTGTTGAGTCACCAGCCTCTTTTTGGTGTTAAAGAGCGTTTATCTTAATCTCGTACTTACCAAATCTCCTTCAGTCCTTCACCTCTATTTGCTAACCAAGCAACGGAATCGATATCACTTGGTCCCTCTTCATTCCCTTTCCCTCCAATCCCGTCCATTCAAACACACCCTAACTCACAACATCTAACTAAAAATCAGCTGAATTCAAAAACAAGACTCCTAGTTATCAGAGTACTACTTACCCATCAAACTCAATCGTCAGATCACGATAATCCATGAGACCTCGATCATCAACACGAATGCCGGATTTCAAAGCAGTCTCAATAAAATTCCTCTCATTTATAGTCATATTCCAGGCATTTGCTAATCGCTGCTCCATTACTCAGGCTGCAAATACCCAATTACAAGTTACAACACATAAGCTGACATCAATTTTATACCACCTGATTCTTGTGAAATTCGTGAGCATAATAATATACTCCCTCCATCCCGATCATTTGTTTCCCTTTAATTAAAATACCGCCCCACTACTAATAAAATAGGCAAACAAATGACTGAAGCGGAAAGAGCGTATAACATGTAGTCACCCCCGTCAAGCAAGAAAAATCATGGTATCGGATTGCCCATTTAATTTATAACACAGTATTCCAAAAAAAAATCATGATAAATTACAAGCACAATTTCATAGAACTATACTGTAATACCTTGAATAGGGTTAAAAAGTGCGCAATTAATGAATTTAATTGAAGTAATTACCCGTGATTTATAGCTTTTCCTTCTCTAAGTTGGAGTCCAATTTGGGTTCTGCTCGTATTTCTTCTGTGAAAACTGAAAAAGTATTCGTAAATACCGTATTTCAGTATGTAAGAACAGCTTTTCATTGAAGACGGCACTATAGACTATAGACTATAGACTATAGACTATAGACGTATAGTGTATTAGTTGTCCTCTCACAATATGGGAGGAAAAGTGGGATGCTCCGTTTAAGTTGTCACTTGCATATTGTGAGACGGGAATTATCCGTCTTCATCTTGTGACGGATAGTTTTCGTCTTCAATGAGAATTTGTGAAAATTGAATAGGGGATTTTTTGAACCCGACCGGAGTGAAATCTACAAGATTTGTTTAAATCGGACCAGATTTTAGGATTCCGGTTTACGGTTAGTTACAAACTACAGTTTGCATAATTGTATTGGAAAGACCAGAATTAACATAGACCAGAATTAACGTTTAATTTTTTTTTTAGATTAGTTTATTTTATTTAAAAATATATAAAAAAGTTTTTCAAAAAAAAAAAACAAAATTTATAAAAGTTGTTTAGAGATGCTTAATTATCATTATTACATGTAATACCTATGTTTTTGGGCAGCTGAGTACTCTGTTGAGTGGAGTTTACTCGATCGAGTAGGTTGTGTTTGGTCTTTGGATACTCCACCAAGTAGAGGCTACTCTATCGAGTAGGTTATGTTCAGTGTTTTGGCAGTGGTTTGTTTCTTAGTTATTCGACCGGGTTGGGACAACTCGATCGAGTACGTTAGTTACTCGATCGAGTGCCTGTGTTTTACAGGTTTCGCCCGATTTGGTTTTAAAGAAAAGAGGGGTTGTTTTTATAATTCATAACGTTAGTTGCTTTCTTTACTTTATAACATTTCACAAGAACACAAAAGAAACTTAACAAATGTAGATCTACTCCTCTTTCTTTTCAATCAAATCAAGGGTTGTGTTCGTCGTAATTTGGGGCTTTTCATACCACTGCGGTCAACGTGTCATGGGTAAGACTTTTATATTATTTTTATGTTATTTCAGTAATCTTGTTTAAACCCTAGTTGGGGTAGATTGGGGGTTTTGGGGGTAAATTGTTGTGTAAATTATAATTGAATGTTTGTTTGTATAGGAGGTGCCTTTGTAGAGGAGAAATTCTTATATACTTGCGCTAGCGTTGTGACTTTCATTTCAGGTAGGTTTTCCCTACTCAGTTACTATATAAGTAGTTGTGACGATGTGATGTATCAGCATGATTGAGATAATGGTTGGTTTTCCTGTATTGGCATGGTTATTAATTGTGATTGTTGTATTTTATATGGTTTGCGAGGTGCGCCCACGGCTGAGTGAAGTCATTTCGGGAATGGCTCGAGGCCATGCAATCCAGACCTTCTAGGTTCAGAAGTAACACCTCATAATCACCATCCTCCTCGATAACTCCTAGATATCTATCAGGCGGGCGACTAACCCTTCCTGACCTTCTAGGTTCAGAAGGAACAATAACCAAGCCAGACGAAGAAGGAACATCTTCCTGTGTCGTCATCTTAGTTTGTGGCTCTTGAACTTCATTAAGTTCAAATTTTCTCCCACTCTGTCTTCTAGAAATAAACTCTTTTTTTAGAAAGACAGCCTCACAAGCCACAAGCACCTTGTTCTCGTGACTGTTGTAGAAGTAATAACCACGTGTTTCCTTAGGGTAGCCTATAAAAGTACATTTGTCAGAGCGAGGTGCAAGCTTATCGTCAGACTTGTTCTTGACATAAGCATCACAACCCCAAACCCTCATATACGACAAATTGGGGACTTTCCCTTTCCATATCTCATATGAAGTTTTTTCAGCTGCTTTAGTGGGACTTTGATTTAATGAGCGTATAGCAGATTAAATGGCAAATCCCCAGAATGAGTTCGGTAACTAAGTTTGACTCATCATTGATCGAACCATATCTAATAAATTTTGATTTCTCCTTTCAACCACACCATTCAATTGTGGTGTGCCGGGAGGAGTTAACTGAG
>VHZZ01001548.1:101783-114478 GCA_009801015.1 Silene noctiflora | reverse complement strand
CCTTAATCCCACCTTATTTATCTTGACCAACTTTCACCCTCTCAAGTAGAAGGTCACAACCTAGGTCACCAACTCAATCATTTTTCACTTTCCAATCATTTTCCACATTCTTTACCCCACCAAAAACTCTCATACTTTTTCAATTATTAATTACTAACAATTGAGAGGATGACATGTGTTGGGTCACCAACCTCAACTCAAGGTCACCAAGTCTCAACTCAAGGTCACAAATTGACCCTGAGTTATTCAAGGTCGCCAAAATCGTCTTCTTAATCCTAGTTTAATGAGTCATTAGCACGACCCAACAAGGTCATGACCCAGTTGGTGACCTTGCTTGGGGATGGTCTAAGTACCTACCTTTGATGTAACCTACTTTGTAGTCTATACTCTATACCATACTACAATTAGACGAATTAGTGTACTTATTATAGTCCAACCAATGTTATCTTGCTCGTTTACAAGAGACTTAGTACTCCTCTCTATTTTGATTAATAGTTTACACTTTTTTTGAGTGTTAATAATTTATATTTTATTTTCTAGTAAATAAACCAACCCATAATAAATAGGGACCATTACCTTTTCTCATCAATTCAGATTATTTTTAATTTGTTTAATAATTATAAATATATTCCTTTTTTTTTACCTATTAAATGGGACGCTAAAATACTACTCCCTCCGTCCCGGTCATTTGTTGTCCTTTGGTTTTGGCACAAAGACCAATGAAGGAGGAGGGAGCCAATTATAACATGACAAGTGGAGTAAATTGAAGGTGAAAGATCAAATTACTCATCAAATGCAATCCTAAAATAGAAAGAACAAATGACTAAGACACCCAAAATGAAAAAGGACAACAAATGACCGGGACGGAGGGAGTAGTTTTCAAGAGCATTTTATGGTTACCCTCACTTAGTTGCAAGAGCCTTATTATAATGTACTTGGCTTCTCTCTCATCACGTGAGTCTTTCACTCTCAAATTACCCTTTTCCTCTCTTCCCAAAACAAACCCACGAGCTCTTCCTCGGTAATTTAATTACCATGCTTTTCCAATATTATCACAGTGTTAAACAGTACAGTAACTACAGGGAAGAGTTGGATCATCCGGAGTACGCAATGATAATATAATGCCTCTCAACATGAATTCAATTAAACTCGTACTTATCTTTGTCTTTAGTTAACTGTTATTACGTAGTACTTCTTCCGTCTCAGTCAATAAATTACAATTACTTTATTTTTCTCTCATAAAATAAAACAAGTGTAACTATACATGTATAATAAGTCATTGATTTATATATGGAAGCTAACATTGTTTGAAATATCTCATGCTAGTGTTAGAGTAATTTTTTTCACTAATTATTGTGTACGATTGTTATCTGATGTGACAGATAGAAAATGACCACCTTATAATAAACAACGATATTTTATATTAAAGAGTTATAATACAGAGTAGTAAAAAGTGATCACTTTATAATACAAAATGCACTTTTTATATGATCGGGTCATACAACGATTTGATAAGTATAATTTTCCCCCTCTTTTACAAGGTTGATTATACGACAAGTTGACAACTGATACACCATGAATTATTGAGGTGCCCAAGGAAGAGTTTAATTAATGAAATGAGGTAATCTCTTTAATCCCGCTCTCTTAAACCCTAACGCATTACTTTAAACTTAGATTAGTTGTGTTGCTCCTGTACGAAGGAAAAAGACATTGAATGCCTTGCTTGCTCCAATCCTTTTACTTCAACTTTTACACTCTCCTAAAAGTTGCCTCTAATTCCTAATATTTTTTATTTCTTTCCCAATAATCTTTCCCGTGAAAACAATAATCCAAATGAATAAGTTTTTGTGTTTTTTAATTTAGGATGGTTATAAAGTGATGAATTTTAACGCTATAGGTAATTTTATTTCACATTATGCTATTTTTGGTCAAATGAATATTGACTGATTTTTAGCATATTCAAGAGTTTTGTCATGTGTCCTCAAATACGCTGTTTACCACAGCATATTCTAAAATACTCTCTCCATTTCAATAGATTCCTTACGTTTGCTTTTTCACATGTATCGATCAGCATTTTACACCGTCAATATCTTTCATTTTGCATTGATAAAAAATTATAAAAATTTAATATTCTTAATGTATTAACAAAGGTGAATCAAACAAGATTATTGAGAATATTTACTCTTATAGATTATTGAGAATATTAAAGATTTTATTGAGTTGTGAATAGTGTCAAAAAGCAAATGTAAAGAATATGTTGAGAGAAAGGGAGTGGGAATTTTTGTTCTATTTTACAAAGAAAATTAACAACTTTTAATCTACTAATTACCAAACACTAAAACTAGTTCTCAAATTATAATATGTTGGTCATAAATTCTAGTAAAATCTACCATTGATAATCTGCTTTTACATTATGCATATGCCTTATGCTGAAATTAATCCGTGTCATTTCTCGTGATTCAAATATAAGCCTTGACCTTTGATTTATTTATTGATTTATGAGGCAAATTACAAAAGCAGTGGCGAACAAATTACGACGAAGAGAGTGGAAACTTAAATTACAAAAAAAAAAAACACCAATTTGAATTGTAATTTGGGCAATTAAAAACATATTACCGAGGACTAGTTTTGTCTTGTTCCAATAGATACCCTTCCTTTAAATCCACACTGTGTTAACATAAAATCAAAAGAAATAACTGAAAAAAGACGAAATCCCAGAAAAGTGACACACCGATATCACGGCCCTTTAAAATACAAAATACGAGTGTTATTTACAACACCATCCCATTTCTTTCTTTAAGTACACTCTTGCTTTCAAGTTTCAACTCCCCTTTTTCTTCTTACTAAAATTTAAACAATAATAATATGCGTTGAGCCTTGTGCTTACAACCCTACTCTCCCTTCATTTCCAAAACACCTCTCTCTCCTTGACTCCTTCATCCTATATCCTTCATCAATCCAACACACACAAAACCTACACACATTGTTTTGTCTTGTTTCTTTTGTCACCAGTCACCCACCATTTCACCAATCATCACTACCTTCCGCCATCTTTGGTAAGAACTTGTCATTTTTCTCTTAGGCTTAAGTGCTTAACTAACAAAAACACCATTAGCTTCATTTATTTTCATGTATTTTTTTTTTTTTTTTTTTTTTTTTTGTGGTTTTTTTTTTTCAACAACAACCAACCCATTTGTGTCAAGTTTAAGCATTCTTCATTAAAGACCAAATAATATGTCCCCTCCATAGTTCACACCCTTTGACCACCATTATCACCCACACCCAACATTAAACTCAAAATACCATCAATTTCTTCATTCAACTCCATTATTTTTTTTTCCTTTTATTACACAAAAAATATGGAAAAAACCCATCTAGTAACATTTTATGTCATAAATTTGATTTTAATGATTTTAGTAGTATCAATATCATGTCTTTCACAAGATGGACAAGCATTATTATCACTAATTTCATCACAAAACCATACATTAAAATCATCATGGGATTCATCATCATCAACTCCATGTTCATGGAAAGGTATAACATGTTCACCACAACAAAGAGTCATTTCACTTTCACTTCCTAACATTTTTCTCAACATTTCTTCACTTCCTAACCAACTTTCTTCTTTAACTTCTTTACAACTTCTTAACCTTTCCTCCACCAATATCTCCGGTTCGATACCGTCTTCGTTAGGCGGTTTGTATCGTCTCCGTCTCCTCGACCTTTCGGAGAATAATCTTTCGGGTTCTATTCCGGCTCAACTTGGACAACTTTCTAACCTTCAGTTTCTTTATTTGAATGGGAATAAGCTCAATGGTAGGATACCACCTCAGTTGGGTAACATGACTTCTTTGCAAGTTTTATGCTTGCAGGATAACTTGTTAAATGGGTCTATTCCGTCACAGTTAGGGTCACTGATGTCGTTACAGCAGTTTCGATTAGGCGGCAATCCGTATTTAACAGGAGAAATCCCTCCTCAGTTGGGTTTACTTACTAATCTGACTACATTTGGAGTTGCTGCAACTGCTTTATCTGGTGTTATTCCCTCAACATTTGGGAACTTAGTTAACTTGCAGACATTTGCAGTATATGAAACTGAGATTTCCGGGTCCATTCCACCCGAGCTTGGTTTCTGTTCTGAGCTTACCAATATGTATTTGCATATGAATAAGTTGTCTGGTTCGATTCCTGCTCAATTGGGCAAGCTTCAGAAGCTTACCAGCTTGCTTTTATGGGGAAATTTCCTGTCAGGTTCAATTCCCAAAGAGATTTCTAACTGTTCTTCGCTGGTCGTGCTTGATTTATCAGCTAATAGTCTATCAGGGAAAGTTCCTGGTGATTTGGGGAAGTTAGTTCAGTTACAGCAACTTCATTTGTCTGATAATTCTCTATCAGGGTCGATTCCGTGGGAGTTGAGTAACTGTACTAGTCTTATTACCCTGCAACTTGATAAGAACCAACTGTCAAGTTCAATTCCATGGCAAATTGGTAATTTGAAGTCATTACAGAGCTTAATCTTATGGGGGAATTCGGTTTCCGGGACTATCCCTCCTGCTTTTGGGAAGTGCAGCGAGCTATCGACACTTGATTTGTCGAGAAACAAGCTCACTGGGACAATCCCAGAAGAGATTTTTGGTTTGACCAAGCTTAGCAAGCTTTTATTGCTAGGAAATTCTTTTACTGGTGGGCTATCTCCGAAAGTCGCTAATTGTCAGTCACTGGTAAGATTAAGGCTTGGGGAAAACCAATTATCCGGGCATATTCCGAGGGAAATAGGGCAGCTGCAAAACCTTGTGTTTCTCGACTTGTATATGAATCATTTTTCTGGTAGCCTTCCTCATGAAATTGGTGATATATCTGTCTTAGAGCTACTAGATGTGCATAATAATCATCTGACAGGCGAGATCCCGTCTCAACTGGGAAAACTTGTGAATCTTGAGCAACTTGATCTTAGCCAAAATAGCTTCTCAGGACAAATTCCTCAGAGTTTCGGGAATTTCAGCTACCTGAATAAACTCATTCTAAATAACAATATGTTATCAGGGCCTATTCCAAAATCCATCAGAAACCTGCAGAAACTTACACTTCTTGATTTAAGCTCCAATATCTTTTCTGGGGCAGTTCCACCTGAAATTGGCTTCTTGACAAGCTTAACCATTAGTTTGGATTTGAGCAATAATGGTTTAACAGGTCAAATCCCAGAATCCATGTCGAGTTTGACTCAACTTCAGTCACTTGACCTTTCTCACAACATGCTTTCAGGGAAGATTGTTGTCCTTGGTCTTATGACAAGCCTCACCTCTTTAAATGTCTCCTACAATAATTTCTCGGGGCCAATTCCTGTCACACCTTTTTTTAAGACCTTAACTTCCAACTCGTTCCTTCAGACGAACTTATGCCCTTCTGAAGATGGGTCGACCTGCTCATCGAGTTCATCCAAGAGAAACGGGTTAAAGTCCGCTAAAACAGTTACTTATGTAATTGTGATATTAGCAGCTCTTACTATGGTACTTGTACTATTATGGATAGTTCTTTCACGAAATCGAAGGTATATAGGAGGCAAACCTGGTGGAGTTTCAAAGGGCACTGATGATTTCTCCTATCCATGGACTTTCATTCCTTTTCAAAAACCCGGCTTTACTATCGACAACATATTAGATTGCTTGAAAGATGAGAATATCATTGGAAAAGGATGTTCTGGAGTTGTCTATAAGGCTGACATGCCTAATGGAGAGTTGATTGCTGTCAAAAAGCTATGGAAAACAAAGAAGGAAGACGAGATAGTGGATTCTTTTTCGGCAGAAATCCAAATTTTGGGGCACATTCGACATAGGAATATAGTCAAGTTGCTAGGCTATTGTTCTAACAAGAGTACGAAGCTTCTCCTATACAATTTCATACCAAATGGAAACTTGCAGCAATTGTTGGAAAGTAACAGGAATTTGGACTGGGAAATTAGGTACAAGATTGCGGTTGGATCAGCTCAAGGACTTGCTTACCTTCACCACGATTGTGTGCCTCCGATTATCCACAGAGATGTCAAGTGCAATAACATACTTCTCGATTCGAAATGTGAAGCTTATCTTGCAGATTTTGGATTGGCAAAGCTTATGCATTCTCCAAATTATCACCATGCTATCTCTAGAGTTGCAGGTTCCTATGGCTACATAGCTCCAGGCAAGTTTCCATTTTGCCTTAAAAATGTGTTATTAGCTTTCGTATATAGCGGGATAAAGTAAAACGGCTCACTAAACTGTCTTCCCTTATGCAATCTGTGAAGTAGCATTTATCTGCAACATTCGTTGTGGGTGTTATGGTACTTTGATAAGCAATGACTCTAACATTAGCTGTTTTTCGTCATGTCTAGATAATTTATTTTGAGCCCTTGAAATCTGTCATTGATACCTCTTAACCATATCTTGCAGAGTACGGTTACACGATGAACATAACAGAAAAGAGTGACGTGTATAGTTACGGAGTCGTCCTTCTGGAAATCTTAAGCGGGCGAAATGCAATAGAGAATAAAATGGGAGACGGACTTCACATTGTAGAATGGGTGAAAAGGAAAATGGGAAGCTTTGAGCCTGCTATTTCAGTGTTGGATGCAAAACTCCAAGGTCTTCCTGATCAAATGGTCCAAGAGATGCTTCAAACGTTAGGCATCGCGATGTTCTGTGTGAACTCGGCACCATCAGAGAGGCCGACCATGAAAGAAGTTGTGGCATTGCTCATGGAAGTGAAGAGCCCACCTGAAGAATGGGGGAAAACTTCTCAACCTCTAATAAAACAGCCTTCTAGTCAAAACTGAGTATTACTCAGTATCTGATTTTTTGCATTTTCTTGTGTTTTTATTTAGATTAGGATGATTAATTACTGTCATTTCCCATTTACGAGAGATTTCTAAAGTTCAGAAAATAGCTAGGAACTTAGCCAGTTAGTTTAGGAAGTAGATCAGGGAAGTTTAGTCCTTCTGTTTAAGTTCAGAAAGGGTGGCAGTAGTAAATCATCTGTACAGCTTCTTAGGAAAAATAATGTTTCAAATCCCTTATCTATGCTCTTTTGCATCTCACCTTGAACAGGTTTTCGACATGAATCAGCATGCATGTTCTATATTTCTACACGAATCAGCGTGCATGTATGACCTCTGTTAGTTGGCCTGAGGAGTCTGTACATATCGAATCACCTATTTGTGGCTTACTTCGTTGTTAGGGGCATGACCTGGCAAAATTTATCTGACTAGACACCTGAACTCAAGACCCAAAAATGTCTCGAACCCCACCCGATTAACCCATTTGCCAGGTCTACTTTGCCCTGTCAAACGGGTTGGGGAGGTCGGGTCTTGGATCGGGTCATACGAAAAAAGAGATGGAAGTTGATAGAGGGAAGAAGAAAGACAAAAAGGAAAGTGGAAAATAACAAAGAGTTTAAGGGTAGAATGTTGGGAGATTGGAGACACTTAAGAACAAAGCACGCTTAAGCTTTGATTGCTCACATGGGGTTTGAATGGTCCCCTAAAAAGCGTCATTATAGTGCTTCATTTGGGTCCATATCAACCCTTTTGACTGCCTTTTCCAATGCACTACATCATCAGATCTAAGTCCTACCGTACTTAGGCCTCGTTTGATTGATACAGGAATTAAATTGATGTGTTAATTTACAATGTAGTGGAGTTTAATTCCTACATTAAAATTCACGGGAATTACAATAATCCGTTTAGTTGTCATGTTGGAGTTCTATTTTCCTAGGAATTTCCAATTACCATGAGGGGGGTAGGTAGTTAAATTCCCCCATCATGTAGGAGTTGGAAATTTCTAATAATTTTAAACTCCCCCATTTTACAAAAAATTGGGTAACCAAACAACCTCTCAAAATCTCAATTCATGGGATTCTAGAATTCCCATTAATTGAGTGATCAACTAAACGACGCCTTAATCTAACATTACCCCCATATTACGAATTTAGACCTGGTAAACGGGTCATTTGGGTCGGGGTCGAGGTCGGGGCTGACTAGTTTGGGTTGAGCCAGTTTGGGTCTTTCATTGATTTCGAGTTAATTCGGATCTGATCGGGTCATTTCGGTTTTCAGGTATATTTCGGGTTTATTGGTCGGATCTATTTCAGGTCAAGCGGGTCGGGTTATTTCGGGTCGGGATATTTTTGGGTCGATGAATAAGAGAGAAAAAAGTATTTCAATTCTTTTCGGTTCAATTAGAGTTATGTTTTGACGAGTCATTTTTGGGTTTGGTGGTTTTGATCGGGTCATTTTCGGGTCGAGTCAGTTAGGGTCAAGAAAGGTTGGGTCATGATTGGGCCAGGTCAAGTTAATTTGGGTTTCGGGTCACATTCGGGTAATGTTGTTCGTGTCAATTTATGTTCAACTTTTTCGGATCGGGTCAATCGAATTGGTTGCTTTTACCAGATCTAAACCCTAGATGCTGCATTTGATACGTCAAGTGATTAATTCTCATGGACAACTGGACCCTGGTGGCTAGTACCCATATCTTGCAAATGGATACCATAGTCCATATGATCCTAAGGTGGATAACATTTAACACATGCTAAGGTGCCCAAGGTCTCTTTTTCAATTGCGGTTGAATCAATATCAATATTATATAACTAAAAGAGGCTTTTTTCGAGACACGTGGTAATCTCCAACTTTTGTAAAACACTTATTTATAAATAATTAATTACTTACAATTTTTCTATTAGAATTAGAAAATTATGCACTTATTATTATTATTAAAGTAAATTAATTATTAACAAGTTTTTTATTAGAATTAGGAAAAAAATAAATATGTACAATTTTCCAGTACAATTTTCCTATTAGAATTATAAAATTATACCTTTATTATTATTGTTAAAATAAATTAGTTATTTATATTTCCTATTAGAATTAGGAAAAATTATTTATTTACAATTTTTCCTATTATATACATTTTATAAAAAAAAAATATTAATTTATGTTAAAAATTAACAACTTTTCATTATTATAAAGTTACACTTTTAAATTATTATAAAATTACCTTTTTTTAAGATAAAGTTATCATAGTCATTCCCTTAATCCTGGTGCTCGATTCAAAAGGGAACTTTATGGAATAGAAGAGAATATAATTTATAAATAAAAAAGGTCCATAATTATCCGAAATATTGGGTAAATAAATCACTATTTTTCTTGATGCAGAGTTACTTTAAATATATCAATATAGTTTATTTAGTAGAGATTAAAAAATATATATTTTTAATTTTAAAACTTCCATAAAGTTCTTAAAATATATGAATTGTCGAAAATGAATATCATCTAAACCGAAAAAAAAGACATTTTAATAATATATATAATTCTCATAGAAAAATTGAGTACATGCGAAATCAATATCAATCAATTCAATATAAGCTATTTAAAATTGTCTTATTTATTATGGATAAGGCATGAATTTAATAGGGCGATCGATAATTTCACTGCGGATGTGCAATTTTGTGAGGGGTAGGGTGGTTAATGAGGAGGGGGTAGGTTTCTCGAGGGATATGGTTAATCTCTCACGTTTAAGAGTACAATTTAAGAATTATAAACAAATACGATAGGGAGAATTGTCCATGGATAAGGATGGGGTTGGTTATGATGGGTTAGGTTGGTTAGTTGGGTAGGTAGGGGGAATGCGCGTGGAAAAAATGTTAATATGGTGAGATAGTATTAGAAAAGGTAAATTTAATAAATTTTATTTGAAGGATATAATTTGGGAAAAAAGTGAGAAAAACACATATTATACATATAAGATAAATGCATGTGAAGTATCATGTATATAAACACACTCATTTTATTTTTTGTTCAAATGAGCGCACTTATGTCGCGGGTGAGAATCAAACCCCGAAGTTCATGGTTGGAGTTATACAGCTCTTACCACTTGAGCTAACTCTTATTCTCAAATAAATACACTCATAACATGTATGTTTTATATAAAGAAAACAAATACAACAATATTGGAGAGGGAGAAGGGAGTAAGGAAGAAAATGAGACAAATAAGGAATGACAAAATAGAGTTCTAATGATTATAATTTATGAACTTATGGGTAGGACATGAATCTTATACCTCGAAGGATGACTTCACCGGGTGTGTGTATTTTTATGAGGGGTTGTGGTAAGGGTATGGTGGGTTTCTGGGGAGGGAATAAGTTTCTCGAGAGGTATGGTTAATCTCCAACGTTTAAGAGTGCAATTTAGGAAATATAAGCAGATAAGCATATATCAATAGGAAGAATTGTTTAGGAATATAGATGGGGTTGATTATAATTGGTTTAGTTGGTTAGTTAGGTATAAAGAGTGAATGCGCGTGGAAAAAAGATATGGCGAGGTAATATTAGAACATGGCGAGGTAATATTAGAACAGGTAAATAGACATATTTTACTTGAATGATGTACTATGAGAAAATGAGAAAAACACCATATTATAAATATATGCTAAATATCTCTTAAGTATCATGTATATAAATACAACCATAACATGTAGCATGTTTTATATAATAGAAACAAAAATACAATCAATTTAATATAAACTACTTAATATTCTCTTATTCATTAGGGAAAGGATATGAACCTTATAGAGTGATATGTGTGTATTTTTGTGGGGAATTGTTCATGGATATGGATGAAGTTGGTTACAATGGGTTATGTTGGTTAGTTTGGTGGGACGGATTAATGCGAATGGAAAAAGAGATGACATGGTGAGGTAATATTTAAAAAGGTAATAGATAAATTTCATTTGAAGGAAGTATTATGAGAAAATGAGAAACGTACACATATTATAAATATAGGCTAAATACCTTTGAAGTATCAGGGTATACAAAATTACAAACGCATGATTCATTACAAAAAAAATATTGGAGAGGGAAAGGGGTTAAGGAAAGAAAAAAGAGAGAAATAAGGAATAACAAAAGAGTGGTTTGATGATTATAAGTAGTCTATATTGCATTGATTGATATTGATCTATTTCAGTTTATGTAAAAGGAATAAGATGGGGGGAGAAAAATGGATGAAAATATGGAAAATGGAGTATGAGAAGTTTGTTTCAAATTTATCTTATGTTTGTGGGATTTTCATTTGTATTTGAAAAGAAAATATATCTCCATATTTATATCCTCATTATCTCTTTATTACCTCATTTGTTAATAAAACATGAAATTTGGCATATTTTTATTTTCTCTCTTATCTTCTCATCAAAATAAAGCCTTAGACCTCTATTGAACAAGACATTCTCTATTGTGTATCCAGTCTCTTACCCCTCAATATAGATGAATGACTTTTAATATCATATTTGATGAGTTTCGGGAAGGTACGTAATTGTTTTAGTAAAGGTAGGGATCATGAGATCAAATAGGAAAATTTATTAGCAAACACCACGTCCATAAAAATTTGAGCTCATTAAATTTGAAGATCTTATTCTATAAAAATAAGTGTTATGTAAAATTGAAAGACACACCGGTATCATGAACAAAAATCAAAAACTCTGGATTATCATATGTAAACACTTTGACCTTGGTTTTCTTTTCCAAAAAAAAAAAAAACTATAATTATGACATGAACTATGTACCATATTTCATTATATCGTGGAATTATCGATGATTATTTTAGTATCCGTGCAACGCACGGGCATAAAAACTAGTTAACTAAGAAACGAATCCAAAAATATATATTCTAGCACTAACTAATCAACCGGATATATGAGTTGCTTGTAATAGCTTATAACCATCTCAAATAAGAACTTGTGTAAACGTAAGTAGTGTTGATTCACGGACTAGCCTGAGCATGTGAATAGTCAACCCCCGATACCAAAAATCGTAGCTGATCAACATCAAGCTTGTTAAAATAGAATTTTCATAGCCTTTAAAACATTTGTAAATAAAAAGACATGAGTAGCACAATGAGGCCAAGCTGTTCCCTTTGTTCTATTTTGGTTATTATATATATAAACTCGGAGTTTTCCTTGTGTTAGTTAGCATGACCCATTGGTCCCTAAATTTCACATTTTCCATTATCTTTTGCTCCCTTGAGACTTTGAACATGTAGTACAAGACAACAAGGGTGAGTGCTATGTTGCCAATATAAGCATGAGATAATAGTATGGTGTGTATGGTTTCATAGAGCACTTCGATTGAGTATATGTATGGACATCATATGGTTGAAAGCTACATACCATTCTTTTTCTATAATAATGTGTAGATATAACAAAAATCACCGTATTAGGTCAAATTACGACCTTAATTAATCTAGTTGATATTCACATAAAAATATAAAATCTAAACTAAATAAAGAGTGAAACATGTTATTTAGAATGAGGTAGGCACGTCATTTTGATGAGACATCTTAATATGGAGTATATGATATTTATTTTTGTGATTATATCTTTTATGGAATAGTAAACATGTCTCTGTCTCCTTCATAAGACAGGACATGCAATATGGAAACGATCAATTAATCTAGTTGGTATTCACATAAAATTAATCTAGTTGGTATTCACATAAAATTATATGTTTTGTATACAATAATGTTTTTGTCAACGATCAATATGTTTTGTCAACCTTAACAATTCGGATCCTTAATGTTGGGGCTACTAAGGAGAGAGACATTATAAGAGAATGTTCCAAGAAGAAGAGAATGAGGAGGAGAGGACCTAGAAAGCGGAATTCTAAGATGATGGCGG
>VHZZ01001548.1:89706-100443 GCA_009801015.1 Silene noctiflora | reverse complement strand
TGTCAAATTATTATCTACAGTAATATATTATTGCATTATTAAAAAATTTAGTAACATCTACAGTAATATATTATTGCATTATTCAAAAAATTAGCAACTTATACTTTATAGTTTAAAACCAATTTTAATTTATTTTAATGAAAAAATCATAATTATGAATTTAAWTAAATGATTAGAGTTTAATTATAAGAATATATTCATTAAAAATATAATAATGTAAAGAAATAAAGTTTACTTATTGCCTTATTTAGCTAGATGCCTTTTGGAGAGAAAACTAAGAGAATTTTTATTCTCTTAGTAGTAAGGGGGATTGTTGTTATTGTGTATTGTGAGACTTACACATTATGTGTGTTGTAGATCAAGCTCACAACTTATCATTTTTGTAGGCCATTGTGATATAATACAACTCGCCCTCGCTCGGGGTTTCTGCTTTTGGAACGGGTTCTTCTCATTAATAGACTAGGATCATGGCTTACGTATGTTTGAGTAAGTCTCTTGAGAAACGGTCTTTTAATAAACTTAGAGTGCATACAAGTTGATATAAGATTTTATTCACAAATCTACCTTAAAAAAAAAAGTAACAAAAACCCTTTTTTAAAAATTATACTCCGTATATGAGGAATAATGTGGGCATTAAATGAATAAATGTACGTATGTTTGAATATAAAATTCAATCGCAAGTTGGCTATAACAAGATAACATTGCCGAAAAGATCGAATAATGTCACCATTTCTGAGTTAGGATTTCGTCTTTCACTTTCGGCCCAACTTGATGGGCTTAATTTGGTACTATCATGAATATTTGGGCCAATCAAGTAATTGAATGATGGCTTAAACTCAAATACATACTCTATAGTAAACACCGTATTGACCAATCAAAATCTCATAAGAGAAAATTATATTTTAAACTATATAATAACTCATAAAATGCAAAAAAATGACATTGAAAAGTACAATCTTTTTTTTAATGAAACATTGAAAGTATAAAATCCTACAAAATATTATTCCATTCATTTAACTTTAATCGTCATTTCTCCAAAATTTATTTCAAATTAATTGTAATCTTTCTTAATTTAGTATATTAAATTACTAAATTACTAATATTTCCCCTAATTTTCTAACTAGCACTTTCTCCATCATAATGACATTATCCCCCTTCTTTTTAATTATAGGGTTAAATTTGTAATTTTACATTATTTTTCAAATCCTTATCAAAATAGAAAGTAGGACAATAAAATTGAAATGAGGGGAGTATAATGTAAAACCGTAATGAAAACGCAATATTTGTTTTTCATCTAGATGAATACGATATTGCTCATCACGTGATTGGGCTTTAAGATCACTTCCAATATACGGAGTATAAGGGATTTTCTACATGATAATTGTGTTCTTTCAATTTTTACGTGGTACCTTCCGTTTTTTAAAAGATCAATGATAACCCTAAATTTTATAAAATGTCCATAAAAATACCCAAACTAATAGAATTTGAGTTTTCTAACAGTTAAATTTAATAAAGAAAGTATATTTAAAATTGAGTAAACGAAATTTGTGATAAAAATTGAATGAATTATCGCCAAAAAAATCAATAGAACATGCATAAACTAAACATTTAAAACTGACGGATTAGAATTTTTTTGGGTATTTTAAGAATTTTCATTAAGTTTAAAGGGACCAATGATAGTTTTTAAAAATGTAAGGCATCACGTAAAACTCGAAACAACAAGAGAGTATTATGTTGAAAAATCCAATACATGAATATACACTTATCAAGAATTGAAAGAGCTATTCATAATTACATATGCATGCCAGATCACTTTTTCAAAACAATATAGATCTGTTTAATTGAGCAGAATTAAGAGTTATTGAATTTGATACATCATAATTAGAGCTAGCAAACAATGCGGGTTAACTACTTCCTTTCTTCTCTTTTTTCTCTTTAAAAAACCCTAGCCTCCATCAATTAAATTCGGGGATTCCATCTACAATTAATTGATGGTAAGCTCCAAAATAGCTTTATTTATCAATTATTAGTATGAAAAGTTATGATTGATCAAACAAAGTCTCCTTTTTGCGAGATTTGTTTGTCCGTCTTTATTTTCAGAAATTTTTTCTGTCCTTGTCTTTTAAGGATTTAGTTTTATTGGAAAATATAGATATGAGCGGTTTGTTGATGATTCGCCATATGACTTTACAGTGGATATGCGTTATTCGCTGGCGATCTATGGTATCAATAGAAGGTAAATTTTCTCCATCAATGAATCAAACGAAAACTCCCCTGAAAAACTATATGAAGATAGCGATTAAAGGACGAATCGAATTGTCATATCATGTTTTGAGATCCTTAGTTTTACAAGAGGAATTTGTCATTTGGCTTTTATTAGAGTTGTTTTCGATTATACCTATCTTTTATAACTGCTGTTTGGCGTTCTATTAATGAACTGCCTTTCCTTAAAAAAAATGTGAGTCAGCTCGGCTCGACTAACATTGTCGGGGCCAAAAATGGCAACCTGACCAGCCCGTGTTCTGGCCTAGCACAACCCGGATTTGTAACTTTCCCTTGGCCCAGCCCGCTCCATCACTGGAAAAGAAATTAAAGTCGGCTCAATATGGCCTCATTTTGGCTCGCCACTAATTGGGTCATGCTCGGCCCACTATTCTGCAGCCCGACTCAACACCGAGAACGAGTAATGTTGTGATAAGGGCTCTACCCTGCAACCCAGCTCGTCCCATTACCCGACCCGACCCGCATTTTTCCGCACTGATGTCCACCCCTAATCATAAATTCATAATGTTCACTTAAGTTATTTTCAAATAGAATTTTGTACTCGATAAATCCCAGATCCATCCTATCCCATAAAACTCCATGCCTGACTCCTCAGTAAAGTTTTAACCCCCATCATATCGACATATCCCCTCAAATTTCGACCAGACCCCCTCAACCCAATATGTACACAAATTCTTATTCAGACAGAGGATATCCGTCTTAAGTGTGAGACGGGTTGAATAGATAACATTTTGTGTGTAACTGGGTCAAATTTATATTATGTGGCAAGTGGAGGTGTGACATTGGATTATTGTAGGTAGGCTTGAGGGTACACTTACACAATATTTAATATAGTCTAGTCATTTGCTTTTAACAAGCCATTAAATGTGTTTGCAGGAGAATAACCAACCTATCATCTCATCTCATTTGTGCTACTATTCTTGATTGTTCTCCATCTTCCATCATATTTTATCATTCTCTAGTTCTTTATTTTCATTGCTCTCCATTTCCAATTCATCATTATTATACTAAGAATTTTTTCTTTCATCATTTACATTCACCATTTAAACGATGTAAAAAAAACCTGGTTTATTGTAACAAACTTACAACTACGACAACGAAACATGTAAATATTCCATTAATTTAGAGGATGGCGATGACGATTGCACCATAATATTATACTCCCTCTTATTCACTAAGTTGTTCATATTAGTTTTGGGGTAAAATTTAGGGGTATGATGATATGTGGATGTAAATGAGAGAGTAAGGGAGAGAATGTGGGGTCATAAGTTAAGATAACCACAAATAATAGACAAATAAGGAGGGTGGAAGATCTTAGTGAATTTGTCGTTTTAGGAAATGTGGAAGATCTTAGATAATAGGAGGGAGTATATATTACCATTTCATTGGAATGTGTAAGTATTTTAGATTGCCTAATTTAATCAAGACTGCATAATATTAAATCATTTCATCACATTATGTCAGCATTTCAATGTACTTTGTAACCATTTCAATTTCCTATGTGACCATTTTGGAATTAAGAATTTCACCCAAAGAATTACTATAACATCATCTCATACGGTATAATTTCAATGCCAGTATAATCACAATGTCATTTCCTAATATGTAACAATATCACCATAATTTATTACCATTTTTACGAAATATGTTACCAATACATAATTTTTGGTACAAACCAATACATATTTATAACATGTCATTAGAATAGATATTATTTTTTCTATTTCTCGGGGATCTCAGCTCAGCATTACATACTATGTTACCATATTCGAATGATATGTTGCCCTTAACATTATATGTTACCATTTTATTGAACTATGAAAGCATTTTAGATTGTCTAATTTAATCAATATAGCCAACATTCAATCATTTTAAAGTACTTTGTTACCATTTGAATTTATTATGTTACCCTTACGGAATTTCACTACAGAATGGTGAATCGTTTGTTACCATTATTATCACATATGTCACCACATAAATAAGATAATCATTTTCACAAAATATGTTACTAATATATAATCTTCATCAAAAGAATTAATATCTTAGCATCACAATCAATGTGACCATATTCAAATGATATGTTACCATATCAATTGTGTTTACATTTCTTGCTAATCCTCTTTTACGGTTGCCAAAAAAAACATCTTGCTAATCCCCTATATACTAAAAGATTAACACTCCTAGCATATTCCCGCTCAACTAAGCAAATTGCGCTCAATATTTTTCGATATATTCCTTTTGATTCAAAACTGCTGCTCAAAAAATATTCTCGGTAATATTCTTGGAAATTGAGGGACCCATTATTAATTAGGGATTGCAATAAAATCTTTTATATAACTGGGGGTTGCAATATCAAATCTTTTATATTCCAATATTCTCACTAATTGGAATTAGTTTCACTCAAATGATTTACTAGCATAATTTATAAAATATTTCAATAAAATAACATTTCAATAAATATAATTGAAAATAAAATAATGATCTATAAAATATTTCAATATTCTCCCCATAATTTAACTATGGTCAATCTATACCGATGTTATCTCGAAATTTCTTTACCTTCGTAATAATATGGCTCCAAGGCTCCAGATTTTCAAGAAATGTTGTTCTTTCTTGCACTAGCAACTTCTAGGTTTTATCTTCTCTTTATTTAATATGATCCTTTTCAACTGATTTTTATAGAAAAAAGTACAATTAATTTGTACAAATAATTTTATGAGAGTGCCTCTTTAAAATTCAAATATAAAAAAGGTCGTGTTGTAGCACGGGATCTACGCTAGTATATAAACAAATGAACTTCAAGTGGTGACATTGCTTTATTTGTTTGTCCTTCCTTCATCTATTGCGTCACCTTCTTTTTTTTTCCCTTGCTTTCGTCTTCCAATCCTCTTAGGGAGCGTTTGGTATGGGAAATAAAAAGAGAATGAAATCAGAAAGGGAAATAAGGGGTAAGGTATAGAATTATCCTAAATTAAACTTGTTGTTTGGTTATGATCTTGTAAGGGAATTGTTTATCCCCTTATTCCCTTTGTTGTTGTTTAGTTGTTAAAAAAAGGAATCAATCTAATTTTACGATTTTTTTTCTAAACACTTTTTTTCATACGTTTTCTCAATTATTTTTTCCTACCCATTTTTTTTCTACCCTTTTTTGTGATTTCTTTTTCGTTACTTTTATTCAACAACTTTTTTTTTATCTTATTCAATATTTGTTTGTTATGCAACCTTTTTCAAGTAAAGAACACATTTTTTTAATATAACTTTTTTTCGAGATAACTTTATTCATCAACCCAAAATATTACTTCTTGTACAAAATACGAAACATTGTTCCACATGACAAACATAAAAAGTTCAAAAGCAAAAAAAGATTATAAGTTCAACCTACTAGTTTTTCATAGACTCGAACACCGACATCATTTTAAGTCAAAAGACTTTCGAAAATACGCATTTCAATTCATCAGGACACTTGAAAAAAATCATAAGCTTATTTGGTTAGGCCGTCAAGATCGGAGCTACTTCCAAAGCTTGTTGTGGAGTAATACCTTCCAAAGCAAGTAGTACATCTAGCAATTTTTCACTCTTCTCGCTTATATCTTGCTCACGTTCATCAGCACGTTTGTAATACCCCGTAATTTTGTTAAGTTTAAATAAATAATTTATGTAATTTGAAAAATTAATTAATGGCTTGAATAGTAATAATTAATTCAGACGGTAATTAAATAAATAAAGTAAAGAAGTAAGACGGGGTTCAACAACAACGACAACGACAACGACAACGACAACGACAACGACAACAATAACAACAACAACAACAACAACAACAACAACAACAACAACAACAACCACAACAACAACAACAACAACAACAACAACAACAACAACAATAATAATAATAGGATTTCGTATTTTGTCTAGCTTAGTATAAATAAAAAAGGGAGAGGCCTTACCCTAGCATATACCATCATAAGCAAACCACAAAAACTGAACTTTGCGCACATAGAAGAATAATAAGGGATCTAAAGAAAAGAAAGGAGATTTATATTGCATAATTGATTAAAGGTAAGTCGATTCGTAATTTAATCGTTTAAATTAGTTTATTCACATGTCGTAATTGTAACCGTCTTATACACCGCATAAACCACCCATTAACTGTCATGTTTGACCATAAGTGGACCCCAGACCACCGTGATTTCTCCTGACCTAACTTAGACCGTCGGCCGTCGTGCTGGGGTGGTTGTTAGGGCGTTGAATTGGGGTTGTGCAGGGCTGAATGTCGCGGATTGAAACAGGCAATTAAACCTATTCGTGGACCCTATTGGACTTAGCGTGGGTTTGGGGTGGTTGTTGGTGGAGGGTCGACCACGGGAGTGACGTCTGGGTGGTGAAATGTGGCGTCTTCGGCTGAGTGGTGGCCGGAAAATCTGCAAAACAAGGGAATGGTGACGTTGTGTTGAACCGTCTTAAGACGGAATTGGTGGCTATTGTGGTTGTGTCATGGGTAATTGGATCCTACCATTGGAACCACCATATGTCAGAGGAGATGTGGGTGGTGGCCAGCAGTGGCGTGGTGGACTGGGTGGTTGTTAAAGGGGATGGTTGTCGAATGGTTGTGTTTGAGTGTTTCTGAGGTGTCCATACAGACGTACAGTAGGTGGTTAGGCAGCCTGGTTTGGCGTGTTGGCTGGGTTCGGCGGTGACCCAGGTGACTAGTGGGGCCCACCGTGATGCTGGGTTGCTAGCTGCGAGGTAGGATATACCTACTCAACCGTAATTTTAAGGTGTTTATTATTTGTTGGCATGTTTACATGTAATGTTGTTTTGTTGAATGGTTTATCGTATTGGATGAATATTAAAGGCATAAGATATATATTATTTGTTATTAGCATGGCATGCATTCATATTGTGTCGGATGTTGGAGATGATTATGTTGGTTTAGGCCTAGGCTGACGCTGCTTTTAGCAGGCTTGACCCTGGTGTCCTCGGGTTTTATCCTGGTTTTTAGGCCCAGGCTGGTCTGCATGCATGAACCTGGTGTCCTCAGACGTTGTCCTGGTTCTCAACGACGGTTGAGTTATACCTCGGCCTAGGGAATGGCGGGGCGGGAGTTCGGGATGTGATCACGGGGAGTATTGGAGTGGAGGTGCATCGATTGCATTGTCTCATTATTTTGTGTGCATCTATTACTGTGTTGTTGTTTATTTATATCCTACTCAACCTTGTGGTTGACAGTGTATTCGTAAACACCTGTGATGAACCAATTATTGGGGAGCAGATTGATTGACGGGTATTGAGTTGACTAAGCTGGGAGTTGGATGCCGTGAGGCTACAGGAGAACTTAGAAGTCTAGATCACCTTAGTTAATTACTCGGTTTTTATTTTCCGTTGCGACTGTAATTTATTTATTTAAATATTTTGGATTTGGTTTTGTAATAATGGCCTTAACGCTATATTTAATTTAAAGTACTGTTGTTCGTTTATCTTTGTAATCACTGCCTTAGACAACTGAGATGTTAACAGTCTTATTTATTTGGGAATGTCTTCCTAAAGGCTTCTGAATAAATTGGTGTGTTACAACGTTGCTCACTTTCATCAGCTCGGGACATTATATTAGCTATGGTAGAAAGATGAACGTTCATGTCTTTCATAAAACCTTGTAAAGAAGTTAATTCAGAATTACTAGAACTTCCAGATTCTTTCTTACCTCCCCTGCGCTCAAAAGTGTGTTCTCGCTTCACTTTTTTTAATGGAGGGGAAGACTCAGCATTACCACTACCAATAGCATCCTCATCATCACTTGAATCAACCATAACTTGCGCGGTAGCAGATTTCTCCATATTATCAATAGCTTCAACAAAACCTTCAGCCGGTTTTATAGTTGCATGGTATTTGCCATAAACTTCCAACAACGCATTCACGTGAGGAAAAGCATTCCCATACAAGTTTTTGCAGTTTGGATGTACCTAACAATTTTACACATTTGATTTAATTACCAAATAAATTGCTCTTGAACTAAAAAAACAATATATAAATGAATAGCTGTAAACTTATAATACCTTACAATACTCATCATACATTGATCTCTCCACCGAAATCATTTGTCTCTCATCATCCCACTTGAAGCCACTTGTACTTAACATTTGAACAATTTCTCTAAATTTGGTACAAGTATATTGAGTCTAGAATCAATGTGTGGCAAAGCTTTCAAACCACAACCAGGAATAGCTTTGCTAATAATTTCTTCTAACTGCACCATGTACCCATTTCTAAATCCATTTTTACATTTCCAGTGTGGATCGGCATTCAAGTCAGACAACGTCGTTACCAAAGCATTATCTTCTTCTTTGGTCAAAAAACATTTGTTCTTGCCTCTTCCACCTCCACTAGCACCTCCACTAGCACCTTCAATAACACCTCCACTAGCTGTACTTTCAGCCATCCTACTAAAACATTATAACAGAAAGTAAGCAACAACAATCTAATTTAATTAAAAAAAAATCACAACTTGTATTAAATAATACAAACATTAACAAGTTCATAGATAGTCACAAGTCCAAACATGAGAAAGTACATAAATGATAAAAACTAAACCAAGTTTAACTTCAAGTTAAAATATAAGATACAATCCAAATGATACAAAGTACAACAACTTAACACCAAGTATTCCAAATAGAATGAAAATCTAAACTAGTCAATCCGATTTCTAACTCTCCAATTGTTGAACATGCTTTGAGCTAATGAATTTCTCTTATTTGTCCATAAGTCGGTTACATTAATGGAGGTTATGTACTCCACCACCTCATCATCATCACTTTCATCGCCATCACTCTCAATTTCTTCATATAACTCATCGTCATCAAATGATTCAGGAGACATATATCTCTTCATCAAATTATGTAATAAAGCACATGCAAGTACAATACGGCCATGTGTTTGTAAATTAAACCAAGAAGGACTTCTAAGTATTCCCCATCTTCCCTTAAGTAACCCGAAGCATCGTTCAATCACGTTTCTAGCTTGTGCATGCCTTAAGTTGAAATATTCCTCGGCGGTCTGAGGTCGATGAGGACCACTATTCCACTCTTTAAGATGGTAAAGATGGCCTCTATATGGTGCTAGAAATCCATCTCCATTAGTGTAGCCACCATCACATAAGTAATAACAACCTTAAGACATTCAAAAAACGCTATTTAATTATATAATTATTAAGTCGGATTTTAATTAAATATATTTTTGTTAATTGAATTACCTTTTGGTACTTTTAAACCATTGGGCCTAGAAATAGCATCTCGAAGAATACGACCATCATGTGCTGATCCCTCCCAACCAGGTAAGACATATATAAATTCCATTTCAGGAGAACATACTCCTAGTACATTCATTTTAAGGTTACACTTTCTCGTCCGATATTTAGACCGATCCACGGTAGGTACATTTACATAAATCATTGTACCATCAAGTGCACCTAAACAATTCTACATGAAAAAAAAAATATTTAAAACGAAGTTATATGTCTATTATGGTTAAACACAAGAGATTATTTATGATACCTTGAAATATTTTCTTCTATCATCCTCGCAATCTTCTGGTATTGGTGTAGGTTTTTTAAGCAAAACAACATGTAACCTCAATATTGCCATTAAACAAGCATGAAATTGTATACTAACACTTTCACCACTTCTATAAAAATGTGCACCTATCGTTCTATTTTTTTATAGTGTGCCACTGTGTATAAGAAACCTGCAATAATTTCTTCCAAACTCATGTTTTTTGTTCCACTTAAACCCCCCCCCCCCCCCCCCCCCCCCCCCCCCCAATCTCTAATCATTTCTAAAAGTACACCAAATGTTCCACGATCAATACGAAGAAAGTTTCTACACATAGTGGCACTTTCCTTAATCATTCTATTCAAATTATACATTCTTCGTTTTCTTCTAGTTCGTTTATCCAATGTTAAATGTTGAAAGTCATGTATGCTCTTCCTAATAGTATACCACATCAAATTTAGCAATACAACACACTTCATTATGATAATAACATATCGTATAAAGTCCAAATTTCTCCTCCTTCTCAAAGAAAGATCACTTCGAGCCATTTCTGTAAACAAAAAAAACATGAACAATACCATATCATTTGTCTAATACATACCTACAACTATATTATATAAAACAAATGAAGTTGTGAAAGCTCCCTACTTTGTTGATCCTAGTCATAGCAAAGGGTAGATAAAGAACAATAAAACAAACCATAATGATAGAAGAGAACCACATACGCATTATTTGGGAAAAATATTTTTAAATCATTAGTAATGATTTCAACCCGGTTGAAAGGACAGTTTTATGTATAGCTATAGCCTATAACCGACATACTATGGCACAGGATTTTGTCCAACGGATGTTTAAGCTGTAATACTACGGTTTTCCCTGCCTTTAGTGACTCGACCGAGTAGGACTTACTCTG
>VHZZ01001545.1:85635-103720 GCA_009801015.1 Silene noctiflora | reverse complement strand
GAAATAAGTTGATCATCTACCTTGAAAGAATATGCCTGAATCTCGTCCCTAGCATCCCTGATATCCCCAATACTAGATTTTACCTCTCTTATACCACTCACTTGTCTGACTCCTTGCACAGGGGCAACAAATGGACGCTCCACGGCTGGGTCTTCCTGCYGTCTCCTCTTGTTCGCCTGACTGACTTCTGGAGATTTAGGCAGGGCCTGGCTAGGGGCAGTAAAAGCTGGTTGAACGGACGTCATCTGAATTACTAAAGGTACAGTACTATCACTGCCTGTGCCATCACCACTTAGGGATTTCCCCTGGGAAATCTTATCAATACCAGCTTTCAAATCAGCCCAGCCAAAATCGGCTAATTTGGCAGACGACCTAGTCACTACAGGACGAACTCATATATCAGCAATATACGCAGGAATTCGCGCAAAAAAAATTTCAAATCAGAAAACAGATAACACTTACGGCCAGAAGTAGACACCCATGACGCCTTGGAGGTCTTAGGCGCCTTGAAGGTGCTTAGCTTTGCCTTCATAAACCTGGGGATCATTTCATGACCAAGGCTGGCCGGCCAGGTCCTTTCCTCTTCGGGCAAGGCCAAGAACGCAGCAATACATTCAACCAAACCCTCGACAGTAGAATCATAAGACCAATCAACAACTTCAAAACAAAAACAGTACAAGTAAGTTTCTAATCATAATTTCACATTAAACACATATTTAATTTCTGCATGCAAAAGATCATACACAGGAAAGGCACAGGGAGTTACCAGATTCCATAGCAGGGAAATTGAGATAAGTCTGGGCAGGACTAATAGATTTCATCCTAATAAACATATACGCTTTTTCCCAGCCCTTATCATCTCCAGAGTCTAGGTTCAGAATCAGATGATCCATTTTTGATCGAATCCTCAATTAAACTTTCCAGGTGAGTGATTTTTTAAATGATAAACAGATTTGATGTCGTCTAGGGTAATACAAAGTTTGTGCTTAGCAGAAAGGTATTCAATGGAATGGATAAGTTTCTAGACCATAGGCATAATTTGAAAAGGTGTTACCTCGATTCCTGTGATTACATCAACCATTAAAGGAGTAAAAGGAATTTTGCAGCCTGCCTTGAAAGCCCATTCGAAGATGCAAAATGATTCAGGACAGGACCAGTGGGCCCTGATTGGACCGCTTTCAGGGATCCAGACCTCATTATCTTCTAGAATCAAGCCTTTGTTGTTCAGGAGGTGCTCGTAAGAAGGTTTCAGCAGATTGGCCTCTCCATAAGGAGAAGCCAAAGATTTAATTGGGGAAAAAGCGTAATCTTTACACATCATTGAGAGGATCTCAACAGCCGGATCCACCTCAATTACTTCATCCTCTGGAATCATCTCAGGAATTTCCGCCTGTTCAGGTGCCTCAGAAGATTTATGAGCAGCGGACCTTCTTTTTGGGGCCATATTTCTTGAAGTTATTTGAGAGAGATTGAAATTTTACAGAAATAAAGAGGAAGGGTTTTGGAGCAAAAGAGGCAAGATAAAGATGGAAGGTGGAGAATGAGGTCGGTTAAAATAAGAATAAACAGGCAAAGCATGTGGAAGGGAATAAGCCAAGTGTAGATGTAGACCTAATCATGACTATCCTACGGTAACACGCAACTACCCATAGTTAATATATTGTTTGTTAAGCATTTAAGAGTAGATAAAACTCTTCAAATTTCCGGATTAATTCAAAAATTATCACACAAAATGATTTATCCTCTGGTCAGATTGTCACCTTATTCCTGGCCAGACCCAACATGAATAAGGTGACAAGGGGCAATTGTTGAGCCATGATTTATCCTGCCTGAACAAAAGTATGACAGGCTAAAAGTCCCTGACATAACCATTTAAATTCTACTAAAAAGATCATCAAAAAGTACCGGCCTGGAGAGGATGTCAAGGTAGGCAGTCTAAGAGTGCCCTGACCAGACGAGCCCTATAGAGAAGAATGGGGCATAGATACTACAGGCAGCGCAGGAGAAGATCTAATAAGGAGGAAGTTAGTTCTTATCTTTAAGAAAGACCAAGTCCAAGTTGTTGACAACTAAAAGAGCACACTCAACTGATCTGAAGATGAGGAGAAGAAATGGACGTTGAGGAAGAATAGGTCAAGCGGAATAATAGGGCACATGACCTATTATTTAGCACACGGTTAGAAGAATCCAAGAGGAGTCGTTATAGTAACAATTGAAGCCTATAAATAGCAAGGGAGTGATCATTTGGACGACACATTTCATACTACTCACTCAATACGATAAAAACTTAGTCATTGCTCGATCATTGTAGCCTGATATTAACATATCATAATAATAATCCTATCCTGGCTTGGTGGCCGTGGTTTTTCCCAATTCTAAGGGTTTTCCACGTACAAATATTTGTCTTTTAACTTACTTATTTTCATTTTGTGTTTATTTATTATCTTTTATAATAGTAGAGGTTTGTACTAGATACCCTGCAAACTCATTCCTCGCCGGATTCCTTATAGAGAGAAATCCTACTAAAACAAGTTTCATCCAATAATTATCTCACAAGGCATTCATATGATAGCAATTTCCTCAATACCATTCACTTCACTTTTACTTACCTTTCAATTCTTCGTCCTGTATCAAGATTAAAATTTCTATCTTAAAGCAACAAATGACTCTTAAAACACAACCTATTTCCAACTACCCCACTCGTTCAATCACTCAAGGGAACCGGTTCAAAACTAAGAGGGCCAGAAGTTTGGTATTAGGGGCCCTACTTATCCCAAGCTTTAAGGGCTCCTTACAGTTCCTACCCAGGTTTATTTTATTAGACACGTCCTAAATTCATTATTGTTCATTGGTTTAGGCCTAAGGATCGTTAGCTCTGATACCACTTTGTAACACCCCCATTTATTCAGGAGCCTTTAGCAAGACATTCTCAAATAAATAAGACTGTTACCATCTCGGTTTTCCGAGGTAGTGAATAACAAAGTTAAACAAACCAAAGTACTTTAAATAAAATATAGCGTAAAGGCCATTATTACAAAACCAAATCCAAAATACTTAAATAAATAAATTACAGTCGCAGCAGAAAACAAAAACTGAGTAAACAACTAAAGTGACCTAGACTTCTAAGTTCTCCTATAGCCTCACGCCATCCAGATCCCAGATTAGTAAACTCAATATCTGTCAATCAATCTGCTCCCCATAATTGGTGGTTCATCATAGGTATTCATGAATACACTGTCAACCACAAGGTTGAGTAGGATATAAATAAACAACCACACAGTAATAGATGCACACAAAATAATGAGACAATACAACTGATGCACCTCCGCATCCAATACAACTCCAATACTCCCCGTGATCACATTCCGAACTCCCGCCCCGCCATTCCCTAGGCCGAGGTATAACTCAACCATTGTTGAGATCCAGGACAACGCCTGAGGACACCAGGGTCAAGCCTGAAGACAAGCCCTGGGCCTAAAAATCAGGATAAAACCTGAGATAATCCAGAGACAAGCCTGCTAAAAGCAGCGCCAGCCTGGGCCATTATCATCATCACCATCTCCAACACTGACCAAATCAACAACCGACACCGTATGAATGCATGCCAATAAACACAATATAATAAATCATGCCAATATCAATAGCCAACTGAATAACACAACCACACATGTATAAACCAAACATACATCGTACACATTAATATCATAGTTGAGTAGATATATCCTACATGGATAGCAAATATAATCCAACAGCAAATCTAACAAGAATTAGAAATATTCCACTTCAAACCGTTAGCTAAAACAAATAATAATAATAATATACGAATTAGTAACTATTCTAATAATTAATTATACTCCACTAATTACGATCATACACGTCATATTTATTTAAACTAACATGAGTTAATTAAATATAAACAATTACGGAACAATATTAATAATCACAAGCTAATCAGGGTTTGTTATCATAATATATTACGCAACCGTCAAATATGAATAATGAATTAACATTACGGTGAACATTATTAATTAATTATAAACGAATTACGGTTTACTATTATAAATTAAGTATGTATAATTATTATTCAAACTAATTACACAGCCAACTCATTTAAATAACGGTTTACATTACGATGTATCACTATTAATTAACATATATACATATAAACTAAACCAGAAATTACGTAAACCAATCATGTAAACAAATACCCAAACCCGACTCATAAAACAAACACAACCTAATATATATTACATAACCCAACACAACCATACCAACCCACTCTTCTAACCAAGCCCAAAACCTACAGCCCAAAGGCCCAAATGATATCTTAGCTCAAATGGCCCAAAAATCAAAACACGCAACACTGTCAACCCGTCACCCTTTTCCCCCCAAACCCGACAACTAACTACCCTCTAACTCCGATCACAGAAGACCTCCACAACCACTCTCGCCACCAGCCTCACCCTCTTATTGCCACCATCACAACCATCCCTCTATCTCACCGTCTCCCTCACCAACCACCACGAAAACCCGCGCCCTAGAACCCCTGACCAACTCGACAACACACACACTTTAAGTTGTCTTCACCCCTGCAACCACCACCGTGCCCCACGAAAATACCACCATCACCACCGCCTGGTCCCGACAAGCACAACCCTATCTTTACTTTCCCTTTACGACCACCATACACGACTCAATCCCCTTCTTTCTTTCTGCGATTTTCCGGTCATCGGTGCACCAACCACCGATTCCGGACACCAAGACACCACCATAAGGTGCGCTTGCCACCCAGGAGCACAACCACACCACTCCCTAGCCACGACACCCACCATACCCTAATTACCACTCGTCTTAAGACTCAACACAAAACACGGTTTAACTAACAACCACCACCCTTTTAACGGTCAACGACGGTCAACATAGGGTCTCATCCACCTAGGCTAGGTCACGACCACCACCCACGGCCAAGGGTAAGTCCACGGCAGTCAACACGGCATTATTTAATTAAAACAATTATAAGACGGTTTATAAACGATATAACTTAAGATGGATTTATGACGGCTCTAGAAAAACTTACATTCAGCAATTACGGCACATTGAAATCTGAAATTCTTTTATGAAAGTCTCCTCTTCAATTACGAGTTTATGACTAGGTTAAGTTGTTTTTATAGCGGTTTAATTGCAATTTAGGAAGATTAGGAAACTTGCCCTTATTATAATATTTATTATTATCATCAAAATATTACTATTATTAATATTAATATTACTATGTAAATTAACTTATATTATTTAACTTATAAATAAAATACTATTTTAAGAAATAAGAATGAAAATAAAATAGATGGAATATAATTCATTTTTACGAAATAAGAAATAAAATAAAAACTTTGAAATCTAAGAAATGAAGAATGAAATATGATTTATAAAATAATTACATTTCCAAAATAATTAAATGCTTTTATAAACAATTTATCCAAATTCCCCAAAATTCATTATAAAATATATGTTGACTTACGTTGACCTCATCCTAAAATACGGGGTATTACACCGGTGCACTCTAGAATGTCAACTAACTTCTTCAACAACCACTTTTACGACTCCCCCGACTCGGTAGGAATCATCACACATGCAATTAGGAAAGAAGACTCGGTGGGTGTAACACCAACAAGCTCGACGACCGGATTCTTATGTGTATTGGTGTTATACGTCGAATCCATGATTACCACATAAAGATAAGCCCGGAACAACTTCACGGAATCAGGATGTGTCATAAAAACATGCGAGATCTCTCGTGTCTCGGAATTACTCTCGTGCCAATGAAAGTATTTCGCTTCTACGGCAAGAGCCAGCATTGAGCAGTGTTCCTTTCACCCCTCAATTCTCGCCTAATTTTCCTTGTCTCGTTATAGATTTGGACGCTTGACGCTTGAGGTTTTTCGGGCGTTTTCAGATGAAGACCATTTTTAATATTTTTCGGTAGCACCTCGGCCATAGTTTGTTGCCTTACATACGCCTTCTCCTCGTTGTCCAACCCCGCAAAGTGGCGATCCCCATCCTTGTAGATTGCTACGTTGTGGTTGTGTCGGCCACCACCCTCGGAAGTTATAATTTTCAAAACGATCGTCACTTGATCATTTTTTACCACGTAATTTTGAACGGCATGAATCCGGAACAAGCATGAACATTTAGTCGACCTCCTTGGCTCGTCGGGATCATTGGTTGGAAGTGGTAACCCATGTCTTGCACATCGAAAATGAGTTCCCAACAGGCCGTTTTCTTTTCTGTTGTTTGCCACGTTATTTGCTTTAACCTAAGCAAAACCAATATCGAATGCTATACTTTTAGCTCAATTGAAAGTATCATCACGCGTTTCAAAGTCTAAATTCGTCACGAACAACCGGTTGTAATCGAATGAATTCTCGCCAAAACTCTGCCACGAAACCTGTTTCATGCAATTCGAACAAAAGTTAGACGGTAAAAAAATAAACATAAACTAATTAAATTACGTTAAATGGAATCAAAACAAAAAAATAACTCATTAATTGTCTGACCACGGACTGAAAGTTGACATCCAACAATCAATCCATGGCTCAGCAAAGACATTAAACGTTCAACCATGAACTGAAAGTTGAGAATCAACGTTCAACAATGGCCAAAAGTTGAATCTCAGCGTTCAGCCATGGTCCAAACGTTGAGACTCAAAGTTTGTCCATGGTCTAACGTTGATACTCAACGTTTGTCCATGGTCCAACGTTGAAATTCAACATTCAGTCCATGGTTGAACGTTGGGTATCAACGTTTGGTCATGGCTTGATTGTTGGGTTTCAGCTTTCGGTCCATGGTTTGTATTATTTCATATATACGCAATAAACCCGCTATGTTTGCTCCAATTAAGAATATACTTGACGTAATTCAAGTAACGAATAGGATGAAAGATTTGAAAAAAAAAAATGGTAATGAAATTAAATTGTTAATATACCGGTGTTTCGGGTTCCGTCATGTTAATTGATGCTAATTGTTGTTAATTGTTGTTTAGGTTTTTGTTTTTTTTGCAATTTAATTGGATTTACTTGAATTTTAGAGAAAATAAGGTTGAGAGACAATGTTGTGTTATTGTGAGAGGGGTAGTTTCGTCTTTTGAAATGAAAACGTGGTCGATAGTTACTAAAACGTCGTTGATGAAAATCAACCCTCTATAAATTTCTAAGCTGATCTCAAGCCTATCAAAACAAAAGCTTTATACCCCAAAACTATCAAACTAGTCTTATCAAGACGCCAATAATCATTCTAAACATCTAATGAATAAACAAATTTAAATACTATCGCTTAATGGCAATATAGACAAACTTTTTGCCATTACTTATTTTATTTTTTTTGTGTAAACCATCAGGTTTAATCCAGATTTGAGCCGGGTAGGACCACTAGGGTGGTAAAGCTCTCCCTCATGAGTTTCAACACTGCTGCGTTCCCAGGGCTCGAGCACAAAACCGCTAATTAAGCTAGAACAACCCCTTGTCAGTTAATCTAAGGGTGTGTTTGGATAACAAAAGTGAAGGGTAGGGATGGCAATGGATCGGGTTGGTTCGGGTTTTGAGAGATCCAAACCGATCCACTTACTTATTGGATCACCGATCCATATCCAAAATATTGAAATCCATACCTGATCCATTACACCTTTTTCAAATCCATATCCGCTCCAAATCCATACCCGATCCACCACATAATCCAAAATCCGATCCAAAACTTGCTTTCACTATATAAAAAATTCATCTAATATGACAAATTTGAATATTCAAACTTAATAAAACCTAATTTTTCAAAAATATTTGAATGGATCGGGTTTGGATTTGGTTCGGGTTTTCCAATGCTGGGTTTGGATATGGGTTTTTAAATAGTGGATCGGTTTTGGGTTTCAAATGTTGGATTTAGATCGAATTTTTTCCTTCGGTTTCAGTTCGTTTTGGGCCACTATTGCCATCCCTAGTGAAGGGAAATGGAGGGGAAGGGGAAGGAGGGAAGAGAAAGGGAGGTAAGGGAAAGGGAGGGTAAATGGGATATGAGCATTTGTATATAATTTCCTTCCAAATTTTGCCTCTTGTGGAGAGATTTTGATTTGCTTTGGAAGAGAGAAAATGAATCTCTCTAAATCTCTCCCCCTCCATTTGTCTCCACCCTTATTTGCTATCCAAACAAAGGACTTTAAATCTCCTACTCTCCCTCCCTTTCTTTTCTCTCCAAATCTCTCAATCCAAATACACCCTAAATGCTGTGAATTTTGCCATTACTTATGCAACCACACCATTATGTAATATCCATCTGAACCGTTTTACCATTCCAATGGAAGAATTTGTGAAAAAAAAAAAACCTAATTAATGTTTCCTTTGACTTGCGAGAGCGGGCAGGTGGACCACTAACAAAATAGCACCTCACTGAAATCAATGATAATTATATCCCCACCACTATAACAACTAACAAGTGCCCAAATCCTTTATCGACGCGTGTACGACACTATAAACTACTCCATTTTTTTTAAAAATAAAAATAATTCCAACAACTCTACAAGCCTTTCATATCCATTTCTCTTCTCCCAATTTGTCATTGTCTCTCTTACACACTTTTTTTTTTCTTCAGTTGTTGTAATTGTTGTTGTTGTTGATGTTCGGTAGATTTTGCTTAAGAGGGTCTTAAGTTAGGCCATTACACAATCTCCTTCTCATTTTAAGATTATTTAAATCGATCGTAAGTAAGTCTAACTCACGACCATCTGAAACAAGAATTAGTGGGTTATCGACTTGTCGTTATATTTTGTAGAGCTTAAGGGACAGTTAGCTGGTCGATCTTTAATTGTATTGTTGAAACCGAATTGGAAGTTGAAAGTGGTTGTATTTGGAGTTGCTGTGATCTAGTTGATCTTAATTATTGTTGCTTTTCAAAGAAATTGCTGGGTAAGGGTTAGGCATTGGTATAAGGGATTACATGTAAGTAAGGGTTTGATATTATAGATAGTGGTAATATGAATTTTGGCAATTTTGGGAATGAGCCTCCAGGGGGGAGTAATGGGAGACCACCACCACTACCCGGGTCGGGAAACATCGGGTTAACACGACAATCCTCGATATACTCGTTGACATTCGATGAATTTCAGAGTACACTAGGTGGGTTAGGGAAGGATTTTGGGTCCATGAATATGGATGAATTGTTGAAAAACATTTGGAGTGCTGAAGATGCTCAGTCTATGTCAACAACTACAATGATTCCTTCTAATGGTCCGGAAGGGGGGAATCATTTGCAGCGACAAGGATCGTTAACGTTACCCAGGACAATTAGCCAGAAGAAGGTTGATGAGGTATGGAAGGATATAGCCAAAGAGTTTGGTTGTGGGAAAGACGGTGGAGATGGGTCTAGTGTGCCTCATAGACAACAGACTTTGGGGGAGATGACTTTGGAAGAGTTTTTGTTCAGAGCAGGAGTTGTTAAGGAAGATGCTCAACCGCAACCCTTGGGAAAGCCCAATCTTGGTGGTGCTGGGATTTTTGGAGATCTAGCTCAGTCTGGTAATCATGGCGGTGATTCAGGGTTTGGGATTAATTTTCAACAACCTGGTCGAGGTGTTGATTTGATGGGTAATCGAATGTCGGAGAGTACCAACCAAATTAATATGCAATCTACCACTTTGCCCTTAAATGTTAATGGTCTACGAAGTTCTCAGCACTCGACACAAACTCAACTGGGCCCACAGCCGGCTCAGCAGCGACAACCACCGTTGATGCCTAAGCAGCCAGCTGCCTCTTATGTGTCGACGATGATGCTGCCTGGTAATGCTCAGTTAGATAATACACGAGTCAGAGGTGGTATGACTGGATTAGGTGATCCGGGAATGAACAACAGTTTGATGCCTAGTTCCGGATTGCAAGGCGGAGGCATGAACATGATTGGGATGGCCTCTGCTGGATCTCCAGCGAGTTTGTCATCAGAAGGGCTTGCAAAGAGCAACGGAAATACGTCTTCAGTTTCACCAATGCCGTATGTCTTTAATGGAGGTTTTAGGGGGAGAAAATCCAATAATGCTGTTGAGAAAGTTGTTGAGAGAAGACAAAGGCGAATGATAAAGAACAGAGAATCTGCCGCAAGATCACGAGCACGTAAACAGGTCTATCTTTATCCTCTATTGTCGTAGTTCCATCTCTTTCCGCCCTTTGGATCCACAAACACCCCGTTTCATTGTGTATACTACCTCTTTTCAAGGTCTTCAGACCATTTCACTCCCATGTTTAAAACGCTCTCCTATATTTTGGATGAGGTAGTGACATGATTCAACTTATTTGCTACTCAAATCTGAATATTGCTGAGTTGGTGCTGATTATGTTAACGCCGTGTTAAAAACTTGGACCATATTTAGTGTAGTAATTTAAAATTTGATGAAGAATGCGGTCACAAACTTTGCCATATAATCTGGCTCATATACTGCATAAACAAACATTTCTTATTCATTGGTGTGTAAATAAAGTACTGAATCAAATGACATTCTTTAGAGAGTTTGTTTGGATGGAGAGAATTGGCGAGAAGGGAAAGGAGGAAAAGGGAGTCAGGGAGGGATACAAATTCTATTATTCCCTGCTCCTTGTCTAATCAAAATCCGGCTAATATAGGAATGATTTGGAGGAAGGACTTGCTTAGTCCGTTCCCCACTCCCCTCTCTCCTTCTCCCGTCACTTTACTCTGAGTCTCAAACTACTCATTAGTGAGATTAATTTCCCTTTGTCGTTTGTTATCTTTTTTAAGTGATCTTACATCGCTATGTATATTCTCTCTAGGCATATACAATGGACCTAGAGCAGGAAATTGCAAAACTAAAAGAGGAGAATGAAGAACTCCGACGGAAACAGGTAATTTTGTGGTTCTTAAGTCTTAATTGGTTGGTTTACCAAAACGCATTGTTACATTCCATTGATTTTCTCGACTTGTTTGACTGCAGATAGAAATTCTGGAGAAGCAGATAAATCAGGTAATGTTGGAGACTTGTACTCTTGTAGTGTTTTATTTTTCTCACTTATTATAAATTTACTCCAACCATAAAGTTGAGAGTTTGATTCTCACTCTAAACATAGATGCGCTCCTTTAAACCCAAAAAACAAAAGAAAATTCACTCCTATCCTTGATCACAAATATTTTGAAGATCAAGTTGGTTGAAATTGGTAAAGATAATAGAGGAACAATGAGGATAAATTAGGTGTGTATAAAATGCAAGTTTTACTTTACATTAATTGTTCACAGTAAAGACATATTTTTGATCATTTTTTATTTTTGAAATGGAGTTGTTCCATCGAATTGGCTAAAAAGAGGATTTGGAGTAATTCCAGTGAAGCGACAACTTTGATTGTTAAATTTCACTTATTGCTTATGATAAAATTCTTTTTTCGAAATTCTTAGTTTCTCGAGTGCTACGAGTTTCACATTAACAGTAGTAGTAATTGTGTACGACTGTCGGATTGTGCGATGAAGAAAAATGACCGTTTTTCAATGCCAAAAAAAGGGTTAAAAAGTGAGCTATATGGCGAGTTTTTTAATAATAAAATATATTCAATTTTAAAATGGTAACTTTTTATCACAAAATAGTCGCCTTTTCTGTCGTCACACTATCCGATAGTCGCATATTTTAATTTGTGTCACACCATTCGGCTATAAGCTCCGTACGTATATACTTGTTGATCGAGGAGTGAGTTTCTGTCAGTATAAATGGTAAAGGGGGTTTACGTAGGAAATCTAACAAAGATCATCCTTAATTTTCATGTTGTGTTGTATTTGGTTTCATGAAGCGTTATTGCTCAAGATTTCCTACGAGTCGTGTATGTTTTGAGACATGCAATAAATTTGACAAATTTAAGCGATTTTACAGGTGCAAGAGATGACAAAAGCGCAGTCTGGACCTCAAAAGCGATTAAGGAGGATGCATACTGGACCATGGTGAGAAGTGATTATATGATGAGTTGAAACGCATTTTTTGTAAATATTTCGGGAGATTATGAATTTCTCAAACTTTTTTTTTTCTTGACATTGTGGTTAGTAGAGAAGAGGAAGTGTTACTTGTCCTTGGGATCTTCATTACTTGTATGTATTTTTGACATGCATTTTTGTAATTTTATGAAATGGTAGGTTGCAAAGTAATAGTTTGTAAGTCACGTCGTCGTTGGTTTTATAGAGATGTTTTATCGAGAAATTAAATTAATATTTGTGTACATATGATATGCTATTTATACATAAAGAGCTTCCTACTATGCAACAATATTATTAGACCGCCTATGTAATACTTATATTATGTACTGTATTAGCCGTTGGGCTTTGACCCATTGTCTAACTTGTAATCCTAACTATATATATTGCATTAAACATGAATAACATAAGTCATCATTTACCACATTAACATGGTATCAGAGTATCAGACTACCAAGTTGTCTATTGCAAACTTTATTCGTCACTCTTAAACCGTGGCTTAAATTTGGGTTTTGTTATGGTTCAATCACCAAACCGATTGACAAGTTTCTTCTTGAACAAATTGAAGTTGTCCATTGCACCGTTGTGTAATGGATTATGAATAAGCCGATCTTTCAATCAAATATATTGTTTCGTATTGTGATGATGCCAGTCCCAGTCTCCTTTGGACCGATTCGCAAGAACGGTTCTCCGACATAAATGGTTCTTAAATTCATGCCCTTAACACTCAACTTAATTTAAGTTGTAGCTTATAAGCCACCACATATTATGGTCACTTGAAAGTTGTTCGGGACGATTTGGCCGCTCAATAAATCGCGTTTCGCTTTGCAAATGTGGCTGTTGTACATGCGGAATCGCCAAAGAGCGCTTGTCTGTCAAGATACATAATGGTTACATCAATTATTTATGGGTCTTGACGCTTCTTTGTACTGGACTGTTTGTTTCCATCACCTCGCCCTCGATTCGTTGTTTAATTTAAACTGGGCTTACCGCATCGTTCTTCAAGTGGAACGACTTCGTGCTAGTAGGTCCTCGACTGTTGAGGAAACTTCAGACATCACAGCTTTGCTGTTTGACGTGAGTCTAAGCCTCATCCGTCCACGATTGACGTGTGTTACGTGAGAACAAGTGGTTTAGAATCGTTCATAGTAGTTTTGCAGTATTTGACTATTTTCCTGCGGATTCGACCCTCCTTACCGGTAGTTAGTTGTTGCCATCTCAAGCTCGAGTTTTGTTTCATGAGTACGAGCCAAGTAAGGCCAAGTTCGGGCACACAATTCCGCTTGTTATCTCCCCTACCAAGCCTTACAAAATATAGTAAAAAAACAAATATATTTGATTCCGCCATCTAACGATCAATTACCTTCCTGTAATCTGAGAATTATGAGTAAGAGTAATTTGGTCACGCACATAGTATATTATAAGTACTAGGGAGGCGTTTGGTTCATCAAAGGAAAAGGGAATGGAGTCAAAAAAGGGAAAGAAGGGGAAAGAAATGGAATTAAATTTCCTATGTTATTTGGTTTGTTCATTAAAGGAATAAAACTAACACCAACAACCACACAACCAAACAACCACCACTACCCCTCCTTGTCACCCTCAATAGCATGACCTCCAAAGTGAAGAGGTAACACTACTACCATCACCGACACGCTCTCTGGAAAACCCTAATACACCAAGGTGCCTTACCAAGACCACCCTAGCATATGGAGATGTTACCATCTCGGTTGCCCGAGATACAATATATCAAAAGAGACCACAATGAAACATACTTAAAAGTGTAATTATTAAAGTCATACAAATCAAAACCAAAACTCCAAAAGTACGATACAACAATCAGTAAACAATGCTACTAAAAACAAAACTGTTGTGGAACTACAGCGAAAGACTAGCTAAACAGACTACGTGATGACTCCATCCTGCCGAGCTCCGCGAGCTATCCCAAAGCATACCTGCTAATCAACTGTTCACCATCCCCGAATGGATCACCACAGTTGTCAAAACATATAAACGGGGTCAGCTACTGAATAAACATGATAAGCATAATAACAAACAATAACATCACATACCCCAAATCTCCAAACCACACCGATCACCTGACTACACATCAAATGTGTAGCCCTGCCAGATTACCCATTACAATAGGTATCCACTCCGCCAGTGGGAACCACAACCCTACCACTTAAGCCCCGCTCAAAACCATAGAACGAATAACCCAATGATCATTAATGTGCACACCCCCCTTGTGACGGGAACCACAAGGGGCGGAACAAGGGCGTGAAGCCATTCCCACAAATGACTCCACTCAGCCAATGGCGCACCTCGCGAACCATATACAACAATACAACAACCATAAACTGATAACCATGCAAATTCCAAGAATGTAATCATATTCATGATATAATCATGCCATCACATCATCTTAAATTATTTAGACAGTAACCGAGTAGGGAAACCCTACCTGAAACAGAAATCACCACACAAGCACGGGAATGATCAAAAAGCCTCCTCTACGAAGTCAGCTCCTATACAATAAACATGCAATTAAAATCTACGCAACAATTAACCCAAAACCCCTACTTACTCAATTTAGGGTTGAGACAAAACTAAAGAACCGACATAAAAACAACATATTGATCTTACCCAAACGATGAAGAACGCGACGGTACGGAAAGCTCCAAAAGTTATGAACTTTAGTCCTTGATTTGATAGCAAATAGAGGAGATGATCTACGTTGCTTGAGTTCTCTTTTTTTGAAAGTTTGTAAAATGAATTATTAAGAAAGACTGTCGTTATATTATAAAATAAAACCTCTCATTTCTTTAAAATCAAACCGGACGCACAACCCGTAAAAGCACAAGCACTCAATCGAGTAACTAACGTACTCGATCGAGTTCCCCAAACTCGGTCGAGTATCTAAGAAACATAACTCTTCTAGACTCTGATCATAACTTAATCGATATAGTACTCTGTACTCAATAGAGCACCCAAAGACCAAATACCCGAGGTATTACAGTCTTCCCTCCTTAAAAATTAACTTCGTCCCCGAAGTTCAAACTCATACCAAAAACAAAACTCACTATACTCAACACAACGCAACGATACAACTACAACCCAACATAACACTCAAAACACAACCCGACACATATCGAAAACGTGACTCAAAACTGACCAAAAACGCAACAAAACTTAGGCGATCATCTCATACCCCCCTTAAAGAAACAAGGTTACATCCCCGTAACCAAACATACCTGATCAAAAAGGTGAGGGTAGCGCTCCTTCATGGCCTCATCTGCCTCCCAAGTTGCTTCCTCGACGTTGTGATTAGACCACAACACTTTTAGCAACACCACTTCCCCATTCCTAGTTTTGCGAATCTTGCGGTCCAAGACTTCCTTAAGGACCTCAACATAAGATAAGGACTCATCCAACTGAATTTTCTCAATCTCTAGCGCATGAGAAATATCACTCATATTCTTTCGTAGTTGAGACACATGGAAAACATTGTGTACTTGGTCCAAAGTCGGTGGCAAGGCTAATCGATATGAAACATCACTAGCACGATCCAGAATCTCATAAGGGCCAATTAAATTCTTGCTTAGATTCCCTTTCTTACCAAACCTTATCACCCCATGCGTAGGTGACACCTTCAAAAGACCCTTGTACCCAACTTGGCATTTGATGTCCCGACGATGTAAATCCGCATAACTCTTTTGTCGGTCCTGAGCCGCTTTCATCTTTTGTCGGATTAACTTTACTTGCTCAACCATGTCCTATACCATCTATGGTCCTAAAACCACTGCTTCTACGCTATCATCCCAACAAATGGGACTCCTACACCTCCTCCCATACAAAGCCTCAAAAGGAGCCATCCCAATACTCGTATGGTAGCTGTTAATATAGGAAAACTCAATCAGATCCAACCTATATTCCAAAATTCCACCGAACTCCATCACACATGCCCTCAACATGTCGTCCAAGGTCTTGATTGTTCTCTCTGTCTGCCCATCTGTTGCAGGATAAAAAGTTGTACTCATCTTCAGTGTAGTACCCATCAATTCCTGCAACTCTTGCCAAAATCGAGAAATGAATCTCGCATCTCGATCTGATACAATATCCATTGGCACCCCATGTAGTCTCACTACATTCTTCTTATAACCATTCACCAACTGCACCTTATTCCACGTATCTTTCATGGGAATAAAGTGAGATGACTTGGTCAACCGATCCACGATCACCCAAATAATGTTATTACCTTGCTGAGCCCTCGGTAATGCCACGATGAAATCCATAAAGATAGATTCCCACTTCCACTCCCGCACCTCAAAAGACTGAATCTTACAATGTGGTCTTCGCTGCTCCCCTTTGACTCTCTGGCAAGTCAAACATCGAGCCACAAACTCAGCTGTCTCCCTCTTCATCCCAGGCTACCAAAAGTCTTTTTCAAGTCCTTATAGAGTTTGTCACCACCCGGATGTACTAAATATGGAGTGCAATGACCCTCCGTCATAATCAACTTATTCAACTCATCATTCTTAGGTACACACCACCTCCCATCGAACTGAACACTCCCATCCGAATGAATAAAGAACCGAGACACTGTCCCCTTCTCTACCCCAGCCCTCCACTCATGAATCTTAGAATCAAGAGCTTGTTTCCTCCGAATATCATCATAAATCTCTGGCTCAAATGTCATATCCCCTCTAGCATTCCCCTTTTGGATCACATGTATTTTCATCTTGGCCACCTCATCTCTCAATCTCATCAATGACATAGCTTTGCATAAGGAATGCACACTCTTCCTACTCAGCGCATCTGCCACCACATTCGCCTTCCTTTTATGGTACACAATATCTATGTCATAATCCCCAATGAGCTCCATCCATCTCCTCTGTCACATATTCAACTCCTTTTGAGTGTAGATGTACTTCAAACTCTTGTGATCAGAAAATACCTTAAAAGTGCCCCCATACAGATAGTGTCTCCAAATATTTAGAGTAAATACAACTGCACCCAACTCTAGATCATGCATCAGATAGCTCTCCTCATAAGACTTCAATTGCCTAGAAGCATAGGCAATGACTTTCCCATTCTGCATTGATAAGTACTTTATTTATGCATTTTAACCCCCTAGATTAGCTCTATTTTGCTTGTCATTTGGCACTTGTCTAAGTGTTTTTGAGCTAATATTATGTTCTAGTTGCTTGGTTTGCTTTTTAACGTGTTTTGTAGGAAATATAGCTTTTATTAGCTAATTCCCGACAATAAGAGCAATTATCGAGAACACAAAGCTAAGTAGAGAATGGATTGGGTTATGCATGGCCATGCAAGCTCAAAGGCATAAAGAAATGATCAAAGTGTAAGAAAATGGCCCAAGTAATTATCTAAGGCAAATGTAAACAAATGAGTAAAAAAGAAATCCAAGAGAAGATGTGGAAATATCAAGCATAGGATTCCAAGAATTTTCCACATAACAAGTCATTACCGGGCAATTAAGGACGCAAAAAATGAGAATATTGGATTTCCGAGCCATTAACTATGGCCATTTAAAGCCATTAATCCAAATTGTTACGTCCCCGATCGGGGTCATCCATCCCCAATCGGGGTTGCACGCATTTAAGTCCCTCAGATTCTTCAAGGGTTGTTTACGTTTTGCACTCCAAACTACTATGTAATTCTCTCTAAAATTCTAGTAGTTAGTTTAGTTTAGTTTAGATTAGTATTTTATTTTTGTTACATTTTAATCATTCAAACAATTTCATTTACAATTCCAATTCAAGTTTATTTATCTTTTGTTCTTCAAGTTCAAATATTTCATTTCCTTTGCGTTCTTCATTTCCTTACGGCAATTTTATTTAGCTTTCATTTTATTTATGTTATTTACTTAATAGTTTTACATTATGTTTGCATTTCCATTTTCATTTAGCATTTTCATTTGTTATCATTTACACATGAGTAGCTAGATTTCATAGTCTAGGGATTAGGGGAGTTATGCATAATTGATAAATTAAACAAGTTATTAATTGGTTAATCACTTATCATTTCTATCACATGTTTGCATTGTAATGTTTAGTCTTTGATTTATGGCCATAAT
>VHZZ01001544.1:88981-112252 GCA_009801015.1 Silene noctiflora | reverse complement strand
ATATATATATATATATATATATATATATATATATATATATATATAGATAGATAGATAGATATAGATAGATAGATAGATAGGTACGAAATTGGAAAAACACTTTGATCATGATTAACAATAAAAAAAGGTATCAAAAACACATAATGAGGTACAAGAGAGTGGTCTCGCAATAACTTAATGAAAGAGTGTCTCTCTTAAACTTTTGTGTGTTACCAAATATCATCAAACCATTTATGTCCTCTGTTTTTGTTTATATGATGTTTTTTGGTTTTTGAGGTAACCCTTTGACTTTAATTTACAAAAATATAAAGTTCAAAAATTATAAAATTTATATTATTAAATTCCTTATGAAAAGAGCTTTCATATGGGTATACATTTCATAATATTTTTTCTTATATTCAAAGAGATGTTGAAGAGAGAAGTAAGTGTTTCGAAAAGTGAGAATGACATATATAAAAACAATAGCTATTCTATGCGACGGTTGTATTCCGTGTTTTTTTTTTTTTTTTTGTAAAACGTGACCACTTTTTGGTAAATAGTAACCACTTTTGGGTAAATAGTGTCCACTTTGAAAAAACAGGTCATTTTTTAGCCATACAAAGTGGTCACTATTTAACCAAAAATTATCATTATTCATCAAAAAGTGGTCACTTCTCTACTGGTTGCACGTGAGACCGTCGCATAACAGAATTTGTAACATAACAAAAAAAAAGGAAATACATTACTTTGATGCATTCCTATCCCATATAATAATTGATGAAGTTACTTTAATAAAGGTAGTAAAATCACGCTTAATAAAGGTAGTAAAATCGTGCATAATTTTAAAAGTGACATTAAATCCCGTACATTTTTTCTCTTTATTTTGAATTTTTCCATGTCATTTCTCATACCTACTAAGAGAGAAATAAAAAACTAAAGAAAAAAAATAAACCACCTCAACCCCGCAAGGATTACCGCCCCCACCCCACCCATGTTCGCCGATTACTCCCTCCCTGTGCTTACAACCTTATCCTAGCGCCTACAATAACCTTATTCCAGCGCCTACCACCCGCAGCAATTGCCCTATAGCTTAACGACCACTCCATACTGCGCCCTCCGACCATCATACTCCGGGTTGTTGGACAACCCCACGACCACCCAACTACTTTAAATGTAATCAACTTCAAACTGCACCATAATTGAAAAAAAAACCTTTCTTTAATAAAAAAACATTAATTAAAATGATTAAAAGATGGTATTTATAAAATTATTGACAAAACGAAAAAATTATATGTGATATGTGTGAATTACGATCCATAATCGTCAAACTATTAACGAATTTGTTATGTTTTAAAAGAGAGAAGGGTGAGGACTCTTTTAAATTTTTTTAATACGAAAGGTAATTATGGAATATTAGAACTTAGGGGCAAAGTGTGTGATATAATAAACTACTCCTAGTATGCGGGATTTTGCATAGAGTGCGTTTAAAAAAAAACAATTGCATAAAATGGTTTTAACGCAAGGAATTTTTGTTTCAGAAGGTCTCCCTTCAGAGTTCAGACGCTCATTTTCGTTTGAAGGTTTCAAACGAGTCATATGTCAATTTCTAGTCAAATGTGACCACTTTTTGACAAAAAGTTACTTGAACAAAAAATATTAGTAACAATATTTTGTCGTTAAATGATTACATTTTACCATAAAAAATAGTCACATAAGGTCGTTTAAAACCTTCGAACGGAACAGGTTCGTTTGAAATCAGAATTAGCCTTTTTTTTTTTTAAAGGGAAATGAGAATCCCCAATAAACTAAAAGAATAAGTCTATCCAATGTTTTCCCTCCAAAATCATCCATGCTATAATAAGGAAACAAACTAATTTATAATTATTACAATTTTCTTCATCCCCTTTATACTAAAAGAATAAGAAATTACTAAAATTTTTCCGATCAAATGATTTATTCTATGTTAGACTTCACTATATCATATTTACTAATGAATACTTTCCAAACAATAAATATCTCAATTCCATTTTAAAAGGATGTAATGTATATTCAATTTGCATAGACATAATAGTAATAATAAGATATTCTGATTTTGTCATAAATAAAATTGCATTAATTGTACGTATGATGTGATAAAATATTTTACTGTTATTATTTTTAAAACTAAACATGATGGCTACGTACAGTTATTTAGCAAACATTTTCATTCTAAATAATTCTATTATTCTGTTTTTTTTGTTACAAACTTATGTAATATTCATGATATTTTTACTTCTAAAATGAAAAAACTTACGAATTATATTTTTTTTTCCACTTTAACTTAATATATCTATGATCTATCCCCTCCAATTTTGGTTAATTTTGTTATTTAACAAACACGGAGTACATAAGTATAACTATTACAACACATATCTTATCTGATTGTATTACTAACGTCATTACTAAGATATTTTTTTGAAAAAAGTGAATAAAATAGTTTCAGTAAAACCGACAATTTTATTAGGAGTAAAAGGTTGAACTTTCTCTATTCTACCTCTTAATATAATTTTTCTTCAAGTTATAATGTTACCCACCTATTGTAACTGGGTTCCTACCTCTAAATATAAAACATTACTAATGATAAATTTTATAGTTAAATAAGTGGTGCAATGGATAAATTCTCTAATATTTATGTCTAAAAAACCGCGCATTTACGCGAGATCTATACTAGTTTTAACAAACAAAATAATGAAAATTAATAGATGTTAGCTTCCTTATTTAAGAAGATGTTTTTTGGAGAGAAAAACTTTGAGATCACCTATTCTTTTAGTATATAGAGGACTTTGTAATTTTATATATATAAAAAAAACAAATAATATTGTAGCCATGACCTGACAACCTTAGCTTATTTTAATTTGACACATGACACTTTATATAAATCAAGATCAAGATTATATATTTAAATTAAGGATTTTCGATAAAAAAACATCATCGCAAATAAATTATATTCATTCAGTTCTAATGAAATTTTTACATATTTTTATTAAAAGACACAGTCAGAGAAATAATTAACCCAAAAAAGAAAAGAGGGTAAACTATTAATTGGGACTGTTACAAATTTTATAATTATGAATCCAAGTTTGAAAAACCCTTATTATATTTAGTAGATTTTAACATTAAATTAAAATTACTTGGAGGACGTTTGTATATAGAAAAAAAATCGTAAAATAACGTATTATAGCACGAGATTTACACTAGGATGAAATAAAAGATGGATGCAAAAGCCCAAGACAACGCGTTAGTTGCCACCACCGACCCAAGAGGCTACAGCTCCGCGTCCGTGTCTGGGACCCACAAATCCATGGTTATTCTCGTAAATTCACCACATTTCTAATACTATACTAATAAGCAAGCTAATGACGTTTAGGTTAATCACCTTGGGAAATTGATAGAATAATCCTTTTCCTTCAAAAATTCAGCATATTTTAAGAAACATATACTCCGTATTTATAAGCAGTAAAAATTAAGGAAAGAAACAAATACAATGAATACAAAATTTTGTAACAATAATGTTTGTATTATATACTCTCTGTCTTAAGTTTAGAAGGGGTTAAATAATTAAATATTATACTCGCTATCTTGAGGAGGCTTAACTTATAATTATATTAAGTCTTAATCTTAATTATTATTTATAATTATCATAAATAATTATATCAACTACGACTCTCTCAACTTTAAGCAGGGTTTAATAATCTTTTGCAATATATTCATAAAAACATTTATTTATTTTAATTTTAATTTTAATTTTAATTAGTCTCTTTACCCTTTCTCTCTCTACATTCTCTCTCTTTTTCCCCTTTTCTCTCTTGTGAACTTAATTGAAGCCTGAAGCTCAACATTACTTGCATTTTTGGGTTTGCTTAGAGGGAAAAAAGAAAAGTATAAAAAAGGGGAAAAAAGTGATTTTTTTGAATTTAAAGTGAAAGATTAAGAGTTTAAAGCAACTGGGTAGATTTGTTTTGGGGGTATTAGTAGGAAAGGTGCAAACTTTGTGCTTGATTTGATCTTGGTTTTTTAAGATTTAATTTGGGTTCTAATTGAAATTAAAATTAAATCAAATATTTTGGGTGATTATATTGTTCAAGTGTAGTTCTGCAATCCAGAAGCAACAAGGGCAACTTTGATCCAAATTTAAGCAGAATGGTAATTGTTTTTTTGTTTTTGTTTGGTTAATGATGTTTCTGTAACAAATTGGTGAACTGTTTTTGTGTTCTTTTTGTTAATTTTTAGTTATAGTTTGGTGGTTGTTGATTTGTTTGAAATATTTGTGCTTCACATTGACTCTGTTTGACTGATCTGTTCTTCATTTTCAGTTTGATTACAACTTAGCATTGCTTTAACATATGTTTTTGAAGTGTTGATTATTTTGATCATTTGGTGTTTTAAACAGTTTGCATATGTATGTATATTTGGATTCTTTGGTATGCTTTGCGTACAATTTTTATGCCCTACAAAACTTGTTCTACCATTAAGTTAGACAATGCTGAAATCGGGGTTATCGGTATTGGACCCATGTAGACTACAATGGACCTCTTTGTGGCTAGAAAAGGAGCTCTCAGAATAGAATTCATCAGAAATGTGACAAGTGTATAGCAGCTCATTTTTTTCCGTGACGTTTTTGTTCCCTGTCCTGGTCTTCGATGCAACCTCTCGTACGATAGAAGAGTTGGGAAGCACACTTGCTATGGCTGTCACTTTGTCCTGTGCCTGTTAAGACGGTCCTTTGGGTTATTGGATTCATGGATTGGAAGTATCAAGTACTGTTTGATGGCTAAAGAAGGCTTAATTTGACCATCTTTCCTCTAACCACATTTCCTTGGGGAACATCTCTAACTAAAACCTGTGGGAGTGGCGCTCTGCATAAAGTAGTCATCGATTCCTGTACTGATTTTTGCTTCTCCCATCCCATAGATGTGATCAAACTAAACATATAAAGCATCACAGAATTAGACGCTGTTTGGTTAATAGGAATGTGATGGCGGTACTTAAAGCCATTGTTTTTGTGGAGGGTAGTGTGATCTCTGAGCTCATTCCGAATATGTGTGGGAAATAAATTAGTTAGTTAGTAGTTACTGTTCATCAAGGGAAATAAGGGGATATTGAAAATTCTTTTGCTATGTTACTCATAATTGTTTAGAAGATTCTAATTTGGGTGCGTGTTCAAGTATCTTTGTCTGCTATTTTTATGAAAATCCCCATGTTTTTGCCTTGTGAAAAGTCACAATGATACAACTCTTTTCCTGAATGTAAAATGAAGTTTGATAATTTCCTTAATGATGCTTATCAGAGAAGTATTCGATTGTGTTCCTTAGTGTAAGACTTATGAACCTAGACGAATGGGGATTTTTTGACCGAGTTCCCGTTCATCAAGTTGCATTCTCGCTTGTACCCTTTTCCAGATCCTATTGTGCATTATAAACATTCACCTGACCACTGTAGATTATCACTTGCTTTTTGGTGAATTTGGGCCTCGCAAGATAAACGTTCCCTCGCTGTGACTTAAATTGAATTGCTGTCTTGTATGATACCCGAAAAGAAATAGGTCAGCAGAGCTGTTCCGATGCAATCGATGAGCTTGTGTGCTGTTTTACTGAGATGTCATGATGTCCATATTCTCATACTTCATGTTGCAGAATTTGTCATATGTTTGTTGCATATAATTTCCAGCCTGGAGGCGTGCTTCACAAGCTGCATGTATGAAATAAGGGCTATTTATCCTTGTGCTGACTAAATATTATTTTTTGTGTTTGCAGGCTGGTTCAGCCAGTCTTGCTATTGGAACAATTGTTTGGGTTGAGGACCCTGATGTTGCTTGGTTAGATGGCGAAGTTGTTGAGGTTATTGGCAAAAAGTTGAAGGTCCTCTGCACTTCAGGGAAAACGGTTAGTTCCAAAAATCTTTTGGAATTTTTTTTGTGCCGTACATCTTCACCTTGCAGTACAATATGTATCACCATGGAATTAAATGTATATTTAAGTCTTGATCTCGGGAATAAGGCATCTCTGCCTGATCCCGGCCATTGCATTATAAAAGCGGCCTATGCTGCCTCCCATCAAGTTCGCTGTTTAGTGCACACTATTCATGCAAAAGTTTTGTTCGCATGAACTGGATGATGAAAAGTAAAATATCGTATGCTGATATCTAAAACTAAGTTTGATTTATGGGCAAATACTAAGACTTTGTAATTAATTATTTTGTATCTTTGTTTGTAGGTTGTGGTTCAAGCTTCAAACGTATATCCTAAAGATCCTGAAGCCCCTCAATGTGGGGTTGATGACATGACGAGGTTGGCTTATTTGCATGAGCCTGGTGTGCTGCAGAACCTGAAATCCAGATATGACATCAACGAAATATATGTAAGCCCTTTTAGTTCATGTATATAGATGTTTGTCTGATTTTTTAACAATCAACTGTCTTCACTGCCGGTGGCCTTTACTTCCTCTGTCCTCGCAAATTGTTTACATACCTCAACCATTAGTGTATGTGTCCTATATAGGCACATTTTACTTGGTGGATAATGAATGTTGGGACTTCTATATAGGCATGCAAACTATCTGACATGATTTGTTCTTATGAACAATTTGTATTTGCAGACATATACTGGCAACATTTTGATAGCTGTAAATCCTTTTACAAGACTGCCGCACTTGTATGATATACATATGATGGAACAATATAAAGGGGCAGGTTTTGGTGAGCTAAGCCCACATCCTTTTGCAATCGCAGATGCTTCTTACCGGTATAATACCTTTTTTTTTGTGCATGAACGTCAATGACCTCCCTGTTTCCAAAGTAGAGAGACTCCAGAAGTCCAGATGATAGGCTAAAATAAGTAAAAGAAGAGAGGTCAACATAGTGATTTATTTATTTTGGCAATATAAATTTTTGACAGAAAGCCTATTCCACTGAAATGCTCAACCACACGGCAAGTTAAATTTTTGAGAGAAAGCCTACCGGTATACTTGTACTTTTCTTGTAAAGTTATAAAGACCACTAAAGATGGAATATCATGGTACTTTTGCCATTTGGTTCCTGTTACGTTACAAGCATCTGTGAGATATCACTCAAACACTATTAAAGCTCCCTTAGTCTTAATGTGCAGAATTAATAATCTCATCTGTTTACAGACTTATGATGAATGAAGGAATTAGCCAGTCAATATTGGTGAGTGGTGAAAGTGGGGCTGGGAAAACAGAAAGTACAAAACAACTCATGCGATATCTGGCTTATATGGGGGGTCGGGCAGCAGCGGAAGGAAGAAGTGTCGAACAAAAAGTGCTGGAGGTAATATTATTTTTGTGTCTCATTTTTTTATTTTTTTACTTAATCTCTGTTCTTTTTTGATTTTTTTCCATGCACATCTTTTCGTTGTCATTGGACATGGATCTTTTTTTAATTCATCTTGTCTTAGCTTGCAAAATATTAAGCTGTTATAACATGTATCATTTTGCTCCCCAGTCCAATCCAGTTCTAGAAGCCTTTGGCAATGCTAAAACTGTCAGAAACAACAACTCCAGGTTAGCTTTTGTCATTTGAGAAGTTCTGCAACTTCTTGTAGTATTAGTTTGCTCATGTGTACTCATACGATTATGTAGTCGCTTTGGAAAGTTCGTGGAGATTCAATTTGACCAAAGAGGGCGTATATCTGGAGCGGCTATTAGAACATATTTGCTAGAAAGATCACGTGTGTGCCAAGCTTCAGATCCAGAAAGAAATTATCACTGTTTCTACATGCTTTGTGCTGGACCATCAGAGGTAAGTGGGGTGTAACAGCTCTGTTATCCATGGTATTAAATCCCGGTTTGAGCCTTAGAATCTATTGTCACGGCCTATTGTTGGCTGTTTCGCTATCAATGCGCCCGTCTCAAAATGCGGTTGTGGTCTAAAACTTTGATAACTCTGTTGCGAATCTGTGCTGCGACTGATATTTTAACCACTTATGTTAAAACGGCTATGAAACTGAAGACACAAGGTTATCAATGATCTACATCATGTTGCATCTAATCTACCAAACATACATAAAGCTCAAACGGTCAAACCCATTCTGCATTACTCTCTGTCTTAATGTAAAAGCCCAATTAGTCGAATGGTGCCTTTTCATTGAAGTAGAGAGAGTGTTTCCCTGTGTGGCACCTTGTTTTTTCCAGTCCAACTGCATTAGTTGGATAGCTTTACAGTGGTGGAATCTGGAGGTTATCATAATCACAAAGTACGAGTCAGTTTGCAGTAAATTATTTTGTGCAGTAAGCTCATTCCGCCTATACAAAATAGATTCATCTGAGCCTAAAGATGAACCAATCTTTCATCATTTCAGGACATAATTTCCTGCTATGTTGGCAGTAGTAATATTATATTTAGATTCCTTGCTTGTGAGTTAATTAGGTTCCTGTGACAAGTCTTTCATCACTTCAGGTTGTTGAGAAGTACAAGCTGGGAAATCCAAGATCATTTCATTATCTGAATCAATCAAATTGTTTCGAGTTGGAAGGGCTTGATGATGGCAAGGAATACCTTGCAACAAGAAGTGCAATGGATGTGGTTGGAATTAGTTCAGAAGAGCAGGTACTCCTTTTCCTCCACTTGACTCAAAAATTTATGTATTTTAGAGGCTAACTTTAAGCTGGGTTTTTAATTTCAGGATGCTATTTTTAGGGTTGTGGCTGCCATTCTTCATTTAGGAAATATTGAATTTACTAAGGGAGCGGAAATTGATTCATCTGAGCCTAAAGATGATAAATCACGGTTCCATCTGCAAACAGCAGCCGAACTTTTCATGTGAGTATGCATCTTGCTAATTTGTTAGCACTTCGATGCAACACAAGTAGAAAAATAATGCTCCCTCTGTCACATTTGCAGTCTGAATTCTCTCCATTTGACTTTGATAATCAAACTATGTTAATTTTCATGGATATATTCTCACAATATACAATTTGTACAACTTTGTTGAAATGATAATATGAACATAATATTAATAGTTATGATAGATCAAATGTGCCAAATTTACATTGATAGCGACATATTTGGAAAAAATTTAGGGTTAAGAGTTAATATCAGTTGACCACAAAAGTGAAATGGGGACAATAAAATTGGGATGGAAGTAGTAACAAAATGTCCCAAGGATTCCACTGTTAATTTCAACGTCTTAAATTTGTTCAGGTGTGATACACAAGCACTAGAAGATTCTCTTTGTAAGCGTATGATGGTTACTCGTGATGAAACTATCACCAAATCTTTGGATCCAGAGTCTGCTGCACTTAGTAGAGATGCTTTGGCTAAAACTGTGTACTCAAGATTGTTTGACTGGTAAGAATATAAAATATTTAAAGTGTAGTTAGTGTACTTAATTTTTTGATGTTCACTTATGTCTTGTTAGAATTTGCATGGAGTAACCATCATTTTCCCAGTTAGTTTCCTCCGATTTTGCACTCATCACATTTTTGACTTCTTTTGTAGGCTGGTGGATAAAATCAACAGTTCAATTGGTCAAGATGCTGATTCGAAATATATAATAGGAGTTCTGGACATATACGGATTTGAGAGTTTCAAGACAAACAGGTGCTTTTACCGATATGCCTTTGTTATTTATAGATTATAGCGATGATTCAGATTTTTTCCTATGCTTCTGAATCTTGTAGGGTTAAAAGATTAAACATTAGGGTCCTAGTACTTTGAAACAGTTTTTTACTGATAAATTAAATGATGTTGGTGACGCGAATGTGGAAATATGCCGTGGACTTGGCAGCTTTTCTGATTTTATTATTCTTTTTCTTTGTTTTATGTTCCACAGTCTGGATCACAACCTAACAGCTTGCAATTTTATGTTGTGTTGACTCTATAGTTCACTGGCATTATTTTGATAGTCAAGTTTGGATTAATAAATGGTCAAATATAAGTATATAACTGTTTTGATATGTTTGGCTATGTGAGTGGAGTTAACCTGTCATATTTTTTGTTTTTAATCATGTTCGATATTTTATTTTCTCACTCTCAACTCGTGCCTAAGTAAAATTCCACTTAAGGTTTCTTGTCTCCTAGCTCAAAAGTCTAATTATGTGGCAAGACAAATTAGTGGCCATTGTATGTGTGGTTCTGAATAAGACAAAAAAATGCTCTTATAGCTTTGAGTACAAAGGACTAAACAAATGGCTCCCCAAGCTCTTTGCATCTTATTTTTTCAGAGTAGTGTATGGCCGCCCTGTTCGCAGTGAATAGGGTCATTTTGGTAACACTCTCTCCCTTATTGCGAGAGAAAGGCCATGTATGTTCTACCCCCTTGGGTTGCATTCTGGTTTTAGTCTTGATCTCAGCCTCGGTCACCACAACCTGATCTTGATCGTTGCTCCATAAATGCGATTCATCCCAAATCGAAATGCAGTTACGACCGTCCAAACCTGCATAACTTGGTCTACACGTGGTGTTGCTTCCTGACTTAATAATTAATACCATGCTTATAGGTATACCTGAAATATAAGTGTAGTTGTGTACTTCCACCGGTTTTGACTGCATAGTTTGATGCCTTGCAGTTTTGAGCAGTTCTGTATCAATTTAACCAATGAGAAGCTTCAGCAACATTTCAACCAGGTTTTTATATGATGGCCATAAGTTTGATTGAGAGCATTTGCTTTTATAATTCTATTTACTCTTTAACACAAAGTCTATGCGGTGCAGCATGTGTTCAAGATGGAACAAGAGGAATATGAAAAAGAGAAAATTAATTGGAGCTACATCGAGTTTATTGATAATCAAGATGTACTAGATCTCATTGAAAAGGTTGGTTTCCTAGACATGCCCTCGTTTTCTGAAAGCGGGATGAATTGCATCTGGAGCTTTTCTACAATCAAACTTGAATCTGATTTCATATCTGCGATGCATGCCGTAAATTGTCAAATGGTTTTAAATGTCTAAAGGAGTGTCTCACCCTCCCCCAAAAGTAATTTCTGGGCTACAATGTAATTTACACTCTAGATTATGCATCTCAGTTGTATTCCAGCTTTCTCATGTCCTGAGTCAATAGTTTCTGAGGTGACACTCGGTTTCATATTTCCATCTTCCAAGGAAGACCATGTGCACTCTATTTTATACGAGGTCTTTCTTTGTTGCCAGTTTGATGTTCTGTGATAAGAAAATTACTCAGTTTTAACCCTTCAGATAGGAGCATAAGGTGCTTTAGAGTTGGTCTGAATCAGTTCCTTATATGTTGCGTTCGTTGAATCCTCCCTTTGCTATTTGTATAACCCCTTTGCATGTTCGTTTCTTTTCTGGATAATTCGTTGCATTTAAAATCCCTACGTAACAGGAATGGGGACAAACAATATTACGTGTGCTTTTTGGGCAATGATTGACATTCTGTTTATTTCTATTCAGATATTTTTCTATTACCTGTGCTATGTATTGTGCTTCCACATTACTCATGTTATATAGATTCATCTCTGATTTCGTTTTCTCTTTCAGAAACCTGGTGGAATCATTGCTCTCCTGGATGAAGCCTGGTAAGTGGAGGGGGGACTTTTCTAGTGGCATAAAATTAATTAAGTTTTCTCTTGATCAGACTTCAGAGTACTTGATCATCTTAATAAAATGTGTTTTCTGTAGTATGTTCCCAAGATCAACACATGAAACATTTGCTCAAAAGCTTTACCAGACATTCAAAAACCACAAGCGGTTCACCAAGCCTAAATTAGCTCGAAGCGATTTCACTATTTGCCACTATGCTGGTGATGTAAGTTACAGTTCTTACAGTCAGCCATAGTGAGAGATTGTAGTCCTTGATTTTTATTTTTTCGGGTGCAAGGGAGCTACAATGACAGCGTTGATGCTGACATGTTTCAAACCCAGGTCTTGAGTACCGCCACTCAATGGCTTTACCAGCTAGGACCTAGGATCTGAGGGTCATTTCATTATGAGACTGACGGATTTGTTATTTTTTTAGGTTAATTATCAAACAGAGCAATTCTTAGAAAAGAACAAAGACTATGTTGTTGCTGAACACCAAGCTCTCTTATGTGCTTCAACATGTCACTTTATATCAAATCTATTTCCAGCTTCAACCGAGGAGTCTTCTAAGTCGTCAAAGTTCTCGTCGATTGGTACTCGCTTTAAGGTATGTCATTCTTGCGTACTTGTATATTTCTTCACTTCACCTGTAAGCTTTGCTATTTCTGGTTTTCTTATTTTATTCCATCTCCCCTTTGTAGCAACAACTTGTTTCACTGCTTGAAACACTAAGTGCTACTGAACCACACTACATCCGTTGTGTAAAGCCGAACAATCTTCTAAAGCCAGCAATTTTCGAGAATCAGAATGTCCTTCAGCAGCTACGATGTGGGGTGAGGCATTTAACATTGCAATTTTTTTTTTTTTTGTGTGTTTAAGGGCCTGTTTGGCCTTGCTTTTAAAACTGTTTTTGCATTAGAAAAACAGAAGCTGAGGCAAACACTAGTTTTTGGAAAAGTAAAAACAGTTTTTTTTAAACCCAAAAACCAAAATAACCCCCTAAAAACAGAAGTAGAAAATAGGAGTTTCTGCTTCTATTTCTCAAAATCTTCTATTTTCTTTAAATCCCATATCTTCTTGTAACTTTTGGCCAAACACCAACAATTTTTTCAAGAAGCAATTTATGCAAAACTATTTTTTAAAAATAGAAACTCATTTTTATAAGTTTGCTTGAAGCCGCATTCTTTGTTTTTCCAATTAAACATTCGTTTCTGCTCCAGGGTGTCATGGAGGCTATTCGGATTAGTTGCGCTGGGTACCCCACGAGAAAACCATTTTTCGAATTTTTAGATCGGTTTGGAATTCTTGCACCTGAAGTTTTGGTTGGAAGGTAAATTTTTCTTTCCCTCTACAAGGCTGTACTTGGAACATCAATGAAGAAGCTGACTTTTACTTTTTTTTTTTTTAAAATGTTAGTTATGATGAAGTTACAGCTTGTAAGACTCTTCTCGAGAAAGTGGGACTTGACGGCTACCAGGTATCATTTACATTATTTGTATCGTCATCCTTCTTAGCTGGTAGCCACTGTTTTTTTTTTCTCTCCTTTCGACAAAAACGTAGCCACTCTAATTTTTGTTTACCGTCTCTTTGTACAAAAAATATGAGGCTGTCTGGTTAAAAACGAGAACTATTTGACCCATTTGTCATTTTTAGCTATGCGTACTATTCTTTCTATGGAAAAATTGAATTAAGAAAAAAGTTACTTTTGGAACATTGTAAACAAGAACTTATATTGAATATCAGATTACTTGATTCATGTAAAATTGAGAGTATCATCAGACGTCAAGTTGAGCAAGAATTCACTGCATCTTTGGCTACCTGATTCATGTAAATTGCGACTATCTTCAGACTTCAAGCTCAAAATTTCAGATAAATATTTAATTCCTATATATTTGCTTCCTTTTGTGTGTTTGATCCTCTTAACTTTGATTGGAGCCTAATGGTACAAACTGTAAATGCAGATTGGAAAGACGAAAGTTTTTCTCAGGGCTGGGCAAATGGCTGATCTAGATGCTCGAAGAACTGAGGTCTTAGGACGATCAGCAGGCATCATCCAAAGAAAAGTTCGTTCTTATCTGGCGCGCAGAAGCTTTATATTGTTACGTCGCTCTGCAGTCCAGATTCAGACTTTATGCAGAGGTATTTATCCTTCTGTTTATGTACGTGGGCCAACGCACGTCACCCCCTTGATGCCCTTTAATGAATACTCCTTATGATTCTTTGAAGACTTCCATTGCGAGCGAAAGTTTTATAGACACGATAAAAAAAAGAAGGGTATAATGATACCCATTTTACTTTCCTCTCTCACTCTGATGCTCTCTACTTGGGGGTGGAGTAAGTGATGCTTTTATGCTGTCGTAAAATAATAAGTACCCCACATTACAATAATCAGGTTTGAAAGCTCTCAAAGAATCAGAGGTAGTATCTTTTACTTCTAAAAAAACTTATATTGCTGAACATGCATGTCAACTGATCCCTAAAAAACTCATTGCATTTATACCTTGGAAGTTATAACAATATTCCATTAATACAGGACAACATGCCCGCTATGTGTACGAGGGCTTAAGGCGGGAAGCTGCTTCCTTGAGGATTCAAACAGCTTTGCGGATGCATCTTCGACAAAAAGCTTACCAGGAGATATGCTTCTCCGCTGTTTCCATTCAAACTGGCATGCGTGGGATGACCGCTCGCAATGAGATCCGGTTCAGAAGACAATCAAGAGCAGCAATTGCTATTCAGGTAATTTTTCAAATTGATGGTAACATTGCGGTGTTTATTAAGAAAATTCAGTGCTGTATTTGGCATAGTGTCACTATTAATGTTTGAGCTACTCCCCTATATGATGATCCTATATTATGAAGGAGAGCAGTCGAAAAGGAAGATGCTTTATTTATGTAACTTCTAATTTTATTTTGACATTTACTCAGTTTAGTTGGGAATCTTTGTAAACTATGGGCTGATCTTACTAATGAGACCGTCCTATACAACTATTTCTGTAGGATGTATTGACTTCTTATCTGTTGTAGCCTTGTAAAATGGGTATATAGCATCTCAGAGTAGATGATTTTATTCGAATGATATGTTGTAGGGATTAACTTCTTTTTTACTCTGCTTCCAGAGCCATTGTCGCAGATTCTTAGCTCGCTCACATTATCTGAACTTGAAGAAAGCAACCATCAGCACTCAATGTGCATGGAGATGTAAAATTGCTCGTGCAGAACTGCGCAAGCTCAAGATGGTAATTATGCTTTCTTTCGGTTGAAGCTTTTGCCTTCTTTTGTTTTTGTTTACTAAAAGTTGCTGTCTGTCATCCGACTTTGAACTTCACTTTGGTTCAGCAGATAATTATCTATTTAGCCTTTCTGCACTTTTTTGTTTTCCTTCCATTTGTTTGATTCATTTTCCAATGGCACAAATTATAATACAGGGAAAGTAGGATGGGTATATATGTCAAGTAGATGTAGAGGGTATATGTAAAAGCCAGTGAAAGCACAGTGCAACCAAAAACTTTTGAGAGGGAGTTTATAGTCAAAATTTATATAAAAGTGAAACATTATCAACTGGTTTGAATGTCCCATATAGGAAATTTAGTAACTTCAAATGAATGGCTGGAGTGTAATTTATGTTAATTAGAAGGAATTCTGGATTTAAGTGGTCCAGCAGAGTGAAGTTGTCTTGGAGTAGCTTGAGACTGAGAGCCATATGCCTTTTCAGCTTTTCTAATGAAGAAGTCATCTTTGTTGTATATGTGTTACGTTTGGTGATTTCATTAAATAGTTGTATCTTACAAATGACCTGATGGTCCTCCATTGCAATTTCAGGCCGCAAGGGAGACAGGGGCCCTCCAAGCTGCCAAAAACAAGCTGGAGAAGCAAGTGGAGGAGCTTACTTGGCGGTTACAGCTGGAGAAACGCATAAGGGTTAGTATAGTATAGAGTCATTTGTTGCTCGGGTTGGATTCATTATAGAATGTGGTTTTGGTTCCAGCTTGACTAGTAATTCTCTTGATTGGTTGCTTCTTTAAAATTTTAGTTAGCATTTGAATAGATTGTCTTATGCTTGTGCAATTTAGCATTTATCGCTCTTAATACCTGATTCATAGAATATGAGTCTTGGGATGACCTATAGCTCCATTGTACTTTTCCTGAATTGTTTGCAGGAGTGCATACAGCACACTTGTTTTGAAGGTTTACGTACTAGAGTTAATTTTCGGTCTAAATATCTTTGTTAATTAAGAAATTTCTTCCATGAAGTTGTTCCATAGAAATTGTCCTGTGTGTTTACATGGTTCAGAGCTAGATGAGTATGTACAAAAAAAAAAAAATGAAGCTTCTATGTTCACGCCAATAGTTTATGTATCTCAGTTTGGTCCGTCCCAAGACTCTCAACCCATAGTTTATGTTTTTGTGTTCTCTTTATAGACATGTTTTTGTACGGTGGACCATTAATGTGGGTTTGTTACGCACCTGCGTGTTTTAACATAGTATGTCGATTAAAAAAGGAAACTGAGGAAGAAGCATATTGCATTTAGCTGTTTTTCACTCGGCTTGCTTTTATTTTATCAGACTATTTCTCCCGTACTTCACCTTATTAGTGGTCAACTGGTCATGCATTTCAGTCTGATCTGGAGGAAGCTAAAACACAAGAGACAACAAAGCTACAAGCAGCATTGCAAGAGATGGAGCTTCAATTCAGAGAAACTAAGGAGTTGCTTGTAAAGGAGCGTGAGACTGCAAAGAAAGTCGTCGAACATGTTCCTGTAATACAGGAGTTGCCAGTTGTTGACAGTGCCATGGTAGAGAAGCTTACAGCTGAGAATGAACAACTAAAGGTTAGCTAGTCTGTTACTCCTTCCATATACCACACCAAAGGTAACATGGACCCACTTTTCCCCTCACAAAAAGTGGGTCCATGTTACCTTTGGTGTGGTACGGAGGGAGTATGTTTTAACTGTTTTTTGTCTATTACTCATCGATGTCAAGTTTGACGTTTAATTTTCTAAATATATGTGGAGTAAGAGTTACATTGTTACAATTTAAAATATGTCATTTTGATTATAAAACTATTTTCATGCTATCTTTTGAAAACGTTGTAACTATTGTATATTTGTAAGAAAATATTGGTCAAATTCAACAATCAAGTTTGACCACCTAAGTCAAATGACGACACTGTAAATAGGATGGAGGGAGATCTTAACATTAGTTGTTTCATAGACTGTTGAGTCCTCCGCAGCGGGCTTATAGAAATAGGTGCATGAGACTTGCCCACAAGCAAGTGAGGTTCCATCCTAAAACCAATTGGTGATAGGAGGAGTAGCCCACTTATAAGCTAGTCCTTCACTATTTTTCTACCAATTTGGGACATTGCCCCTCACACACATATGGGAAGAGACCTCAACATAGACTACTGTGGGATGTATTAATTATTTGTTCATGTATTTGTTGACTCTTCAAACTGTTGTTATTTACAGGCTCTAGTCGGCTCACTGGAAAAGAAAATCGATGAAACAGAGAAAAAATTTGCCGAAACTAGCAAACTTAGCGAGGAACGGTTAAAACAGGCAACAGATGCAGAATCAAAGATGATAAATTTGAAAACAGCCATGCAAAGGTTCTTCTGCCATCAATTCGGTTTTGCACTATCATATTATATTTCATTTACAACCTACTTTCTACAACCTTTCTCGGACTTTCATAATGGTTTGATTTCTGATGGCTGTCCATTCTTTATGCAGGCTTGAAGAGAAAATTTCTGACATGGAATCAGAAAATCAGATCCTTCGGCAGCAGTCACTGCTCAGTGCACCTCTTAGCTCAGAAACAACTCCAGTATACTCGGTACAGATTCTATATCTTGTCACTTATTCTTCTGTGTGCTATTTATATGTATTATATATTTTTTTTTTCCTAATATTGATTCCTTTTACGTTTTAAGTAATAAAACCACTTTGATTTTACTGTAGAAATTGCCAAATGGACACCTTGCAAGTGAAGGTTCGAAAGTCAATGTAATGCTAGATCCTTTTATCTTTTCCACTCAAACTCTTGCTTTTATATGTCCATCCTTTGTTTAAACTATTATGCAATCTGATGTTTTTTTTTTCTCCTGTAGGAACCTCAGAGTGAAACTCCTGTGAAGAAGTTAGATTTTGAAAGTGAAAACAAGCTCGGCAGATCTCAAATTGAACGTCAGCATGTATGGTTTTTTGTTGTTTTGTTGGTTAGATAGTAGAGCTCTGTCATCTGATGTGCATAGTCTAATTAAAGTCCTGATTTGCGCAGGAGAATCTTGATGCTCTTGTAAGTTGTGTGACTAAGAATATTGGCTTCAGTCAAGGAAAACCCGTGGCAGCATTCACGATTTACAAGTGCCTTCTCCATTGGAAATCATTTGAAGCAGAGAGGACTAGTGTGTTTGATCGTCTTATTCAGATGATTGGTTCTGCCATTGAGGTAAGTAGAATCCGATTGTAAATAGTCTATATATTTAGCAATTAAGTGCTGTTGAACTCATAGTAATGTGAATGAGATCAATAAGTTAAGTTATTGAATACTTAGTGAGAGATTCAGGTTAAGATTGTGCAGTAGATGGGCTGTTCGAGTTTCCTTCATAGTTTACAGTTTACACCATGTTCTTATTTTTTTTTGTTGAGAGGTTTTACCACAAGCTTTGTTACTGAGAGCATTCTCTAAAACTCATCGCATCACCATTCATCATCATCGTCATCTTTGATTGGTCTGTGCTATGATGTAGGATCAAGATGATAGTAATGAGACTATGGCTTATTGGCTATCAAATACATCAGCATTGCTATTTCTTCTTCAACGTAGCCTTAAAGCGTCTGGTGCTACAACTGCACAGCGCAAACCACCACCTCCTACTTCTCTCTTTGGGAGAATGACTATGGTATGCAATCTCTTATCATTTTATGTTGCCCATTGCTATCATTATGAGACCACTTTCTCACCTGCTTAATTTCCAATATGTGGGTTCCACATGCCAGGGCTTTCGCTCGTCTCCTTCTGCAAGCCTTGCTGCGGCAGCTGCTCTTGAAACTGTACGGCAAGTGGAGGCCAAATACCCTGCTTTACTTTTCAAACAGCAGCTCACTGCTTACTTGGAGAAGATATATGGTATAATTCGTGACAACATGAAGAAGGAACTGTCAACATTGCTTAATTTGTGCATTCAGGTATTTTCAAACTGCCAATGCCACTCTTTTTTTTTCATTGCTTCAATCATTTGTCTCATCCATATCCAGAATTTACAATTCTTTGCCTTTGGAGTGTTTGGACTTGGGTATGATGTTATAAAGCAAAATGACTGATAAGTTGTGTGCGCTTCTTTATATTGTGGAGTAGCAATTGATTGACCCAATTTTCGACCCAATTTGCATCATGGGTCATCAAAAAACAGTGTTTCCAATAAAAAAGTCACGACAAGGTTGGCGAAGTTTGTAGATCTTGTAGTATAAAATTCAGGTAGCGGTAAATGAGAGTGATTACCTCATTTTAATCCCTAGCTTTTCTGATATTCCCCAATTGATCTTTTCCTCCATTTTCCCTGTTAATGTGCCCCAAACAATCAATGGCTTCTTCCTCATGAGCAAGTGGCTGGTAATTTGGGCGAGATTCAATTTTTGAGAAAACATAGCCTTTTTAAGTGGCAAGATAGTGATTAGATAGTGTTTTAAAATTCTTGTTGACTATTCTGATAAAATGGTCTGTGGTATTGATGTTAAATTAGTATCCAAAAAGGTTTGCTAGGTTTGGGATAGTCTACTTTATAAGTACCCAGGAGAAGGAGAGGTAGTCCACTTTATAAGTTCAAGAAGGTTCCATCCTAAAACCAAGCGGTGGTTGGAGGAGTGACTCCTTGAGCATAAAGCGGTGGACTCCATCATTTTGTCAATGTGGGGAACTCACATGTAATAGGATCTCTCAACTTTGAAGTCAAAGTTAATTTAGAGAAGACGTATGTGATTTTTTTTTTTTTTGTATTCACTAAACCTAGTCTTCAAGCAATATTCCTGGGCCACTGAGGTGCTTCTGGATCTGCCTGGTTTCTCCTTGAAAGACTTTTGTTGATCTGCAATATTTTGAGCTTTAGCACTCTGGTGATTGGCAGTTGTGTATTTAAGTGCGCAATTAATGATTGTATGGGTTGTGCATATTGTCACTAGATGTGGCAAACATATCACTGGGGTCAGTTTATTGAGTATATGGTGCTCAATTTGAGTTTGTGTCGATTTAGGCAAGTTCCAAAAAGTCAGGTGTTTGAGATCATTTTTTGGGCCATGGCTTATAAGTAGACCTGTCAAAACCCGACCCGACCCGAAAACCCGACCCACCTGACCCGTTTTAGGGTTTCAAACCCGGTTTTTTCGACCCGTGACCCGTTTGACCCGAACCCGAAATAACCCGTTATTTTAGGGTCGAGACCCGACCTGAACGGGTCGACCCGTTGGGTCAAAGATAAATCAAAATTTTTATTAAAATATTAATATTTATATATTATATTTGAAAAAAATTGTTAAAAAATTGTTTTTTTATTATTAAAAATTACAAACATAACTAATAAGTCAATTTTATATCAATTTTACAATACTTGATAATAAAATAATTATTAAAAAAACTTTAATTTAATAATTATGTCAATATAATTAATGTAAACGTTGAAATAATTAATGTAAACGTTGAATATGATTAAAATATTAATTTTAAATATGTTTTACGTTTTTAAAAATTATTTTTTTAATTAAAAAAATAGATTAAAAAAGACGTTAGAAATTATTTCTTGACCCGTATTCTGACCCTAACCCGTATCTGACCCGACCCGCGACCCGACCCGTTTGAAGGTCTACTTATAAGGCTTGTGCTTCAATTCGTCATTTCAGCTTAGTTTATTTTTGAATTGGGTCAATTAAAGTTTGGATCGGGTTTTGGGTGGTTATCACGTTTCAGTTGTATCTATTAATGCTTTCTCCTTTTCGGGATTTGATACCGTGCCATTTTTGCCTTTAGGCTCCTAGGACATCAAAGGGAGGTGCGCTCAGATCAGGAAGATCTTTCGGCAAAGGTCCTGCAACAAATCATTGGCAGAGCATCATTGACTGCCTCAACTCCCTTCTCACGATGTTGAAAGAAAATTTTGTAAGCATATCTATTTTTCCGTGTCCCATGTTACATTCAAATCTACTCTCATCCAAATCTGAATAGGTGTTGCCTTTGTTTGGTGATCTGTGTTCAGGTTCCTCCAGTTCTATGTCAGACAATATTTACTCAAATATTCTCATATATCAATGTACAACTCTTCAACAGGTAAGTTTATGTTTACTACGTTTGGTTATTTTTTTTCTGAACATTCACTAGACATAACAAGCTTGATTTTTTATGTTGTAGTCTCCTGCTCCGTCGAGAATGCTGTTCTTTTAGCAATGGGGAATACGTGAAAGCTGGATTAGCCGAATTAGAACTCTGGTGTGCCCAAGCAAAGGAAGAGGTAAGTATTCTATGATATACCAATTGGTCATAAGAAATGATGTCTTATTCTATATGGAGTATTATTTTTTCTACCTTTTCAAATTATCTTGATTTGAGATATCAAGTCAAAAAACCACTACAACAACAAAAATACCTCCAATATTATTCCAATGCCTCAAAGACTTCGTCGTAGAATGGAAAGGTGGGTGGGGGAGGGGGAAATGTACGCATTCCTTCATAATCTCCAGTCAAAATGTGTGTTCTATTGGTCTTATTCTATTTTATCTTTGACAGTATGCAGGTTCATCTTGGGATGAACTTAAGCACATAAGGCAAGCTGTTGGCTTCCTGGTATGTTCACTCATTTTTTCATTTTCTAATTTGTAATGTTTCAGTTTTTTTTCTTCCCGCTTCTATTGCCACCTGCATTGTGTTAGTTGCACGTTTCAGGTATATTTGAAATTGTTTAGAGTCTGTGAAGGTGTCTTTTATATTATTAAAACCTTTACTCTGTGCAACAGGTCATACACCAGAAGTTCAGGATTTCCTATGATGAAATTACGAACGACCTCTGCCCTGTAAGTCTATGCATAAGCTTTTGATACAGAGAATTTGTTTAGATCACTAGTTCTCATAAAATATGGTTCCACTATAAGATTAGCATGAGACCACTCCACTTAGAAGTTAAATGACCTCATATATGTGGTAATAGTATATCTCTTAGTATTGTTGGTGGCCATTTTAGTTACTGCCCCTTTTTTCATACTAATAGTGACCATATTTTATTATCGACAATGACCCTTTTACTTAATGGCCGATTTTACATCATTAGTGATTCTTTGACAAATATAAGACCATTCTGATGTGGCCAAAGCATCTTAATGTAACAATCAAGGTTTAATTTTTTGCGGCATTTATGTTTCAGGTTTTGAGTGTGCAGCAACTGTATAGAATATGTACCTTGTATTGGGACGACAATTATAATACACGAAGTGTGTCACCCGATGTAAGCTTTCATCCCATCTATCTTTGGTGTATTTGTTTATTTATGCTTCGGTGAAGTGAGATGCGTCTTTCTTTATTTCCTCACTACAGGTAATTTCCAGCATGAGAGTGTTAATGACAGAAGACTCTAATAATGCTGTTGGCAGTTCCTTTTTGTTAGACGACAGTTCCAGGTATAAGCACATCATACTTTACCAAGGATTAATATTCTCTTTATGCTATCGTTGTTAGTAATTGCAATGGATTGGATTCTAAAGGCCTAGGCTCTTATCTCGATGCTGGACCCAGAATAGCCCTATAACCAAAACTCACATATCTAGCTCCGGACCTGAAAGAGTTCGGTCCTCGGGTCTAACATATCTCAAGTTAGTACAATAGGTGACCATGACCAGTGACACCTCGCATTGTTAAATTGATCGAGTTTAATGAAGTTTCATTCGTTAAATTGATGCCAATCTAGGTCTTTTTGCATGCTTATTTTCTTCAAAACTCTCGTACAGGAGCTATAGCATAGGCCAGTCCTAAATGGCCATAGTCCAATATATAAATAACGAAGTTTCTTTTATATGCGTTACATACATTATAATTTTGACATTCCTTGTATTATGTGTTTTAAACAAATGTATTTGTGTGTAAAATTATCAGGATATCAAAATATAATCGAATGCGATAAACTCAATTATTTACATATTTTATCCATGCAAATAACATATAATACCCTTGAAACGCAGCATTCCCTTCTCTGTCGATGATATCTCCAATTCAATGAAAGCGAAGGAGTTCTTAGACGTTAAACCAGCGGAAGAACTTCTTGAGAACCTGGACTTCCAGTTTCTACACGAATGAGGTTCCTGGGACGTAAAATGGCCCCTTCGTTAGCCATTCCCGTGTCAAAGGTAGAAATTCTCATTCATACGTTAAACCGTGTATTCATTTCATTTAATTTGTTTGGTGTCTCATCATGTGTGGTGATAGATTTAGGTAATTCTTTCACCCCATATATCTGTAAATTAGGTTATACTAGCAATGAAGGGGTTTAATATTAGGGGATATAATAGTTTTTTAATCCCCCTTTTGCCTTCTTTCTGGAATTTCATTCATTTCTTCCCCACCCATATTTTATTAGTTGAGGGTGGAGTTGGTTTTGTTATATTTGGGGTTCGAAGTTGGTCGAAACCCGAAAGGGTGTACGCGTTTATTTTTTGTACAAAGAAATATTGTTGTAATCGGAGTTGTTCGAGAAATCAAATATGGTTGTAATACCTTATTATTA
>VHZZ01001544.1:45902-65109 GCA_009801015.1 Silene noctiflora | reverse complement strand
ACTACTTCAAAATAAATTTATAATGGAATTTAAAACATTTTGGAGAAAAAGTCGACGTGAAAAAATCGATCGAACCAATTAATTTGCCATTTTTTACTTTCTAAGACATTAATTTATGGAAAAAATTTCAAAATATTAAAATATTTTTAAGATAAAAATAATGTACTGAATTTTTTTTTTCTCGGTGCCCCCCTTATACAAAATTCCTGCGTCCGCCCCTGTTATATAACAATCATAATTACATTTTAGTCAAAATGCAAAATATACATAGATAAGTAAATTATTTTTTTTAACTTTTTATTTTTATTATATATTGAATTAATTAGAATCTTATTAATTAGTTTTATGTTTTCAAATTGTAGGAGGATGATATATACTCGCATATCAATAACACTTCATGAAATTGGTATCATGGTTATGAATCTTCTTTATATATTTTTGTTTGGTTTGAATGGCTTTTTCGTTTTTGTCGGCTTTTCTTTTTCTATATTAGTGTATATGCAATATCAAGTGGTAGCATGAATCCTCAAATAAGTGGTTGACAGTTTACATTATATATTCTAACCATTCAAATATCAATTGCCAAAAGTTTGTAAATTATACTATATCGTCTTTCACTCTTTCATGCACTTTAGTTCCGTATGTAACATTTCACTTCTATTTTAATTTTGTCTAACAGGTTACAAATCAAATTACTTAGTCAAATTGTTGAAGTGTGGTGCAAAGATGTCAGTTTGACATTTTAGTAGTGTTGTAAGCGGGGTAAATATTTTGAATGATTATTGGTATAAAACCGATATTTATTCTCCAATTCGTGTTCCGATTTCCTATGTTTTTAAGCCTTCAAATAATTTTTCGTTTTACATCAAATATATTCTTATGGTATTCACAATAATTCTTGGATAAATGTTTTTTCAATTGATTTGTTTATACTTTCTTTTCTCATTAATTAGGAAATGTAATAGTTCTTACGGAGTATAACAGTATTGTTTTTATTACAATCTTGGATTGAAGAAGAGGAAACATATATGTTTGGAATTGTATATGCATAAATCTCTATATTATTGGGTGATTCCATAAAACGTGTCATTGGTTTTGCCCATCTTCTACTATACTAATAATAATTGTTTACTGGAGTTCACCTCTAGAATTTTACTCCTTAAAATATCATCTTACTTTTCTCTCAAATCTAATTTTATATATCTCACGGAGTATATTATTATAACATAAAATGTGATATTTAAAAAATATGTATCCAATTTTCTTGGAATTCAACGGTGTAGTTATTAAAATGGCTCGCACAAAAGTTCATCAAGAACAAGAAATATATATAATTATATTTCATCATTATATTTATCGAATTCGTATTGATTCTAAAATTTTTATTCGCATAAGTCACATGCCCTTAGCTCCTTGCTAATAGTTAAAATATATAATCTAAGTATTTCGCTATAAACCAACCATGTTTTTTGTATAGAAATGTCGATCCATAAAATTAATAATCAAATTGTGAAAATAAACGAGTAAAAGATAAAAGAGCTTGAGAGAGTAACACTACCACTCTCTCCTTATTTTATTAACGTGAGACAGTCGTTTGTGGTAAACTATAATAAGGAGCCAAGTCTGGACACTATAAATTTAATAATGTGTATGTACAAAATTCTAAATTTTATCGACCATTTTTTTAATTTCATAAACAAAAAAAGTTGAGACAACAATGTATAACAGTTTTATGTATATCACTCCCTATTATTGTAAGGAGTCACATATTTAGCAAATGACACAAATAATAAGAAAAACAAACTTACGAATAAAGTTGGTACAAAATTAAGATTATAATGGGTATATTATGTGAGTCATTGAGTCGTTAATTATAGTAAAATTAAGTGATAAAATATCGTTAATATACATTGATTTAATTATTACATGTTTACATTTATCTTCTCACTAAAGTTGGTATGCAATAACGAATAAAATTAGGTATCCATTCTTTTACTTTTTTTTGTAATTGCTAATATCGCGCACAAATTTACTCAATCCCGCGCATTTTCTCTCGTTATTCCAAGTATACCCCTCTCATTTCTCACCCAACCAAAAGAAAAACAAGAAAGAGAAACAAGGGAGATTAAAAACCCAAACACCCAACGCCCTCCACAACCACCATTCCAGCGCCGCCGACCACCACTCCACACCCCCAGCGCCGCGTCGAGCACTTCTCCCTGCATTACAAATTGACGTCGCCACAACATCATTACCCCTCTTAATAAAATAGAAAATCAGAAAACAAATCCTCTACCTTTTCACCTTCCTGACCACCCATTCTTAGACGACCCCCCTACGCCATCCCGGACGACCACCCCGCTCCTTGCAACCATCACAACCATCCTTGTCCTAGTTCCGATTAATCGTTCTTCCCCTCTTTTTAGTTCATATGTCGCGAATTTATTGCGCAATTCTTCACTTAGGGTTCTTCGTTTTGCAATCAATCACATAATGATTTTATACATTTACTCCTACATCGTAAACTTTTCGAATTTCGATTGCTAATTGGTGAATGTTATACACTCAATTTTGGTTTTTTTTTGAATGAGTCGATTGTTTTCGATTGTTCCTTGCATTTATGTTTTGTAACTAAATTAATTTTAGTGGGGTTAGTTCAATCTACATCATAATTCAATTAGGGTTAGTTTATGTGGTTGAAGGGGGTGGCTGTGGTGGTTGTGGGTGATGGGGCGTCATCAATGACAGTTGTTGTAGGGAGGGCGTCGACGACAACGTCTACAGTGGAGGGTGGTGACTATAGGGGAGAACACGATGGTTGTAGAGGTGAGTTCGGTGATTTGGGTAGCAGATTTGGGGGAAGGAAGGTGATGCGGCGGTGGCTATATGGGATGGCACCGGTCCTGGGTAGGTTGGGGTAGTGGTGGTCGGAGCTAGGGAAGGGGTGGTTTGTCGATGTTTTATTTAATTTCTTTTTCACTCTCTTATTTTGTTTGTTTGTGAGTAAGAAATGAAAGGGATAATGTCGGAAGAAGTTTGTAATTTGCGCGGGATTAAGTAAATTTATGCGCGGGATTTAGCATGTCTATTTTTTTTGCCAGATAAAAATAGGTGAGGGCCAAGTATTTTCAAACACACCAAAACAATATAACATGTACTAAAATACGAAAACATGCTTGGTAAATGACCTCATCCAAGATGCCATATATGCCTTGTTTTGCAGTCAGTCATTTCGATCTTTCTGAGTTGATTCTCAATGGGCCCCAATATCTCATTTCTCTTAAAGTAGGACCATGAAAATCACTAGATGGAGGTGGCGCTATCAGTTTAGTTACCATCCCTTTCCCAACCACCTTGATCAAATCCTATTCCTACTCCCATTTTGTTTATTGCCATATAAATCCTTATTCTAAACTCATGGTTAGGGTTTGTCAGTTAGTTATCATTGATTGATTGATTGTACTAAATTTTCTTTTGATAGGGATTGTACTAAACTACTAATTCTCTTAGCTAATTAATCATATTTAAGTAATTGACTTATCGTATGTCGTATTACCCTCTACTTCTTCTGGAGCGAATAATTAATAACGGATTTCTAACATGTTCCCTTATGACACATAGATTTTTTTACGTGTTTCCATATGTCTTAAGGATTCTCGTGATTCTCTCCTGAGAAATTGAAAGATTAAATCATCATTATTATTATTAATCAGATCTTAATGTGTGCCCTTAAAATACACGTTAGGAAAATCGCTCAAATACCAACCCATTGTTGATGCCTTTAATCAACAAACAATTAAATAAATTAAAGCAATTAAAATTAAAGCAATTTGATTGATGACAACACATTCACTTTCTCATTAAAAAACCTTCCCTCTAATTCCCTATATAAACCCCTCAATCCTTCCCTCATTCCATCACAAAAACATAACACCACAAACACATCTTCCATCAAAACAAACAAGGACTCCTTTAAAACTACATATTCTCTACCAAACTAAAACAAAAGAAAATCTTAAACTCAAATTAAAATGGATCAAATATTCAATGCAAATATATCCGGTTCGGATTCGCAATCTCGACGATGCATATGGGTAAATGGACCGGTTATAGTTGGCGCCGGCCCATCGGGGCTAGCCGTAGGAGCATGCCTTAGAGAACAAGGTGTACCCTTCGTAGTCGTAGAACGTGCCGATTGCATTGCCTCATTATGGCAAAAACGAACCTACAATCGTCTTAAACTACACCTACCTAAGCAATTCTGTCAATTACCCAAAATGCCCTTCCCGGAATCCTTCCCTGAGTACCCCACTAAAGCGCAGTTTGTTGAGTACCTTGAGTCGTACGCTACCCGGTTTGATATCGCTCCCAGGTTTAATGAGTGTGTTGACTCTGCTAAGTATGATGAGACCTTAGGCCTCTGGAGGGTTTTGACCTCAACCTCAACCTGGGGCCAGGACAGGCCCCAGGTCGAGACCGAGTATGTATGCCGGTGGCTTGTAGTAGCCACCGGCGAGAATGCTGAGCGTGTGGTTCCGGAGATTGATGGGTTGGGGAGTTTTAAAGGGAAGGTTGTGCATTCGAGTGAGTATAAGTCGGGTGAAGGGTACCGTGGGCAGAAAGTTGTTGTTGTCGGGTGTGGCAATTCGGGTATGGAGGTTAGCCTTGATTTGGCCAACCATGATGCTGCCCCGTCTATGGTGTGCCGAAGCTCGGTGAGTACCATTGAATTTTTATTGAGTTTCACTACGACCACAATTCGATTTTATCGTCTAATTTAAGAGAATTCCAACTTGTAACATGATATCGATTTTTATATTTGATATCAACTAAAATCATAACTATACTGAATTACGAGTTTTTAAATCAAATACAGAGTACTAATAAAAGCTGTTACTTTTGATGAATAGGTACATGTCCTACCTAGGGAAATCATGGGAAAATCAACGTTCGAGTGGGCAATGTTCCTAATGAAATGGCTACCACTTTGGTTGGTAGACAAGTTCCTACTATTTTTCACCTGGTTTTTACTAGGCGATATTGAAAAATACGGGTTAAACAGGCCGAAAACGGGTCCAATGGAGCTTAAGACCAATCATGGGAAAACACCGGTTTTGGACGTTGGTGCTTTTGCAAAAATTCAATCTGGCGACATAAAAGTTGTTCCGGGAATTAAGTGTTTCTATTCTAATGGTGTCGAACTTGATAATGGCGAAAAAATGGAAGTCGATTCAGTAATATTGGCTACTGGTTATCGCAGTAATGTTCCCTCTTGGCTTAAGGTTCGTTACCACATCCTCTGTATTCCTCTGTTTTTCTCTGTTTTCGGACCTTCGTTGCATCATCATTGTATTTGGATTAATGGACTAACCTAAATTATTATTTATGTGTAACCAGGATAGTGAATTATTCAACAAGAATGGTTTCCCAAAGACGCCTTTTCCGAATGCATGGAAGGGAAAGAGCGGACTTTATGCGGTAGGGTTTACAAGGAGAGGGCTAGCTGGTGTTTCTTCTGATTCCATTAAAATAGCTCAAGATATAGGCCATGTTTGGAAGCAAGAAATCCAACATAAGAAGGTTACTGCACCTCGTTTTCGACGGTGCATTTCAACCTTCTAATCACCTAGCTTGCTAGTACAAAATGTTCATAAAACGTGACTTCCTTAGCATAGGCCCATACAAACTCGTTACAGCTCTCCTCGTTTATTCAGACTTGAGACCGACAATGAATGTCGATGAGACAGTTTACATGCGGAGTTAGCTAGCTCGCTGACAGTGACCTGATAAATCGATCAATAGAAAACAAAATATAGGTAGATAATTTGTATTTTTCGGTTATTCATTCATCGTGTTAATATTATGTACGTATATAAGAGAAAACATAGTCCTTACCGAGGATAGAAGCCCAAAGTTTTGCCAATTTTTGTGATATTCTTCTATAAGACTATAATATTCAGTAAATTTTACTTTTTTTTTGGAGCATGTAATAGTCTTCCTCTTTGTACAGTTAAGTACTTTGTTTCGTACATCAAGTAATTCTCTTGACATATGCATAATTATTCAAAAAAATGTTACAGTTTGATACTATTAGTTTTAAGGCAATCGTAAATTACACACCATGATGTAACTAATAAGTTTTCGGTATCTCATATAGGACCTTTATATGAGAGGTTTGAGAAATAAATCCAACTCTTTGTAACTAATAACCGATAAATCTACTCAAATTTCACAATTATAACTCATATAAAGTGACACGATTTGAACCTTGTTTACATACTAATTGGGAATGAATAAAACCTGAACACAAGAAGGTAAAAGTTTTTAATTAAATCAAAGGCCGACGAAGCGAATAAACGCAGCCCAAATTTGGGGCCTACTGCTCTTATAATTCAGCCCAAATACAGTGCAACCGAGAACAGAACAAACAAACAAACAAAAAAAAAAAAAAAAAAAAAAAAAAAAACTAAGGAGCTAATGGAGCATAGCATCTTTCGGCCAAAGCCTTATTCTAATAAGTAATAAGCATAACCTTGATGGCCAAAATGCTACTTATGGTATTTGGTACTCATGAATCATAATAATTTCCCTTTTTGGAAAGTTGTTAGATTAAAACATGTATAACATGGTTTACTTAAAAGGTACTCGAGTTTTAATGATTCGGTTATACTTAAGTTTGTATTCAAAAACAAGTTTTAATGATTTCGTTGTATACATAAATGATTCTAGTATGAATAAGTATGATACAAGTAATTGTAGTTCTACCACTATCAATGGCCTAGGTTTTATATACTTTTAGTTAGTCTCTTGTGGGTTTTATAAGAATATCATGAAACGAATCCAATCACCAAGAACTCATCATCCATATTAGTGGAAAAGTAGTGATAGACCAACTCGTTTTATAATATACTTGTGTACGTTTTACACAAGTATTATAGTCGTATTTTACTTTCGAGGATTTCTGTTAAGTATTTACTCAATTCAGCTTCATATATTGTCCGCATTAAATTTTACCTATTAAACAAAGTTAATTGACTAATATACATTTGTTATATTATATACTCAAATAAGTAACTCCGACTTTATAAGACCAATAACATAATTTTTTGTTCAGATAAATCAAACACCAGTAGTGGCGGAGGTCACGGAGCTAAGGTGTCTAGTAAGGGCGCTCGCTTCCCCTAACTAATCAAATTTTTAATTAAAAATTACGAATTGTTTTTGAGCTCACATTAGTGTATTACTCGCTTTTTCGAAAATTTTCCTTCCCTACTATAAATCTTAACTACGGCACTATAAAGTATAAACATATAGACTTAATTTTATTTTTACAGTTTAAGTTATCTCAGCTTAACTAGAAGTACACTTGTACATATTTTTATCATTTACTTGTTCTTGATTCTTGAAATTTATTTCTCCTTCATGAACTAAAAAATGGGTTTCTATTCTTGAGAGTTGAGATGAATAGCCAACCAAGAAGGAGAAGAACGAAATGTGGACTTTGAACGTAGACAACTGTAATAACTAAACTATAACAGTAACTCTGATTTTTTGTATGACGTTTTTTTTCTTTTTTATTTTTTTTTATTTTAAGAAAAGTAACTATTTTTTTTGGTAAATAGTGATCATTTTTTTAAAAATGGTTATTTTCTAGTCATAAAAAATGACCAGTATTTATCAAAAAGTGGACATATTTTTCTCGTCGGTTGTACAATAGAATTTGCGAAAGTGTAAAACTATGTATCAACAAAGTTAACCTTCCCAAGATTATTGTCTAATAAACCAACTTTACAACTAATATAATATATCCCTCCTTTTTAAGCACCATTTGTTTATTTTGTATGGATCCAAAATATTCACTCTACTATGCTACTACTACTAATTACTTCTACTCATCCTTAAACTTCTTGCAAATTTTACATTATTTCCTCAAAATTACTAAATGCTAGAACAATGTCAAACTCTTTGATCATTAATCTATTAATCCTCTTTTTTCATTGCTTTTTAATCATTTCTTCATTTTCAAATAACAACATTAATCAACTTAGTTGTGACACTAAATCACTTGATTCATTTGGTTATGTATGTAACCACATTGCACCAGAAAATCAATGCAATACATTTGCAGTTCTCCACACTAATTCTTACTACTCATCCCTCTATAATCTTAGTTTCTACTTGGGAATCGACCGGTTCGCTCTTGCGGCCGCAAATGGCTTCTCTAGTGATACAGAATACCTCCCAATGAACCAGCCTTTATTGATTCCAATTGAGTGCAAGTGTGCAGAAAACGGGTTTTTTCGGGCTGGTCTGGTTAAGACTGTCGAAAAAGGCGAAACCTTTTTCGGGATTTCTCAGTCTCTTCAAGGGTTAACTACTTGTAAGGCTATTATAGAGAGGAATGTTGGTGTATCACCTTGGACTGTTCCTCAGAAAACTAAGGTTAATGTTCCTGTAAGATGTGGGTGTCCAACTGTTTCGGATATCAGTTCAGGTATCAGAATGCTAGTTTCTTATCCTGTCATTTCAGGCCATTTTTCGGTCGCCTTGTTGGCTAATAAGTTTAATGTAACAGTTGAAGATATAATAAGGGTGAATAAGAGAACAAAAACTATGGTTGAAAATCAATCATTATCTGTATTAATTCCACTTAAAGAGAAGCCTTTATTAGGATCACTTGCAATGCCTAGAGAACCCGATTTACAATTTCCGACAGAGAGGAATGTTTCGGGCAATAATAATCATAAGAAGAAGAAAAGGAAGGAGGCCATGATATTAGGATTTTGTATTGGTTTTGGGTGTTTGGGAATTGTGATTATTCTTCTAGGTTTAGCTTATTTTCTGAGAATGAGAAGAAAAGAACAAGAAAAAAGGTTTTTATCGTCGAAAATGGTGGATGTTGAACTGCAACAGCTTAGCCTAAGCATTAGAACTACCAGTGAAAAAAAGGTTTCTTTTGAAGGGTCACAAAGCACTTTAGATGGTCAAGTAATCGAACCCACCACCCCTCGTAATATGGTTAGGTTTGAGAGTTACGCTCTCGACGAGCTCAAGAAATCGACTGAGAATTTCGATTCTCATAACCTCATAGAAGGGAAGGTTTATCATGGCCGTCTTAAAGGTAAAAACTTGGCAATTAAGTGCACAACAGTAGAGTATATCTCTAAGGTAGACTTGACTCTTTTTCAGGACACAATTCATAATCACCCTAGTATTATGAGGGTGTTAGGGTCATGTGTGACAGAAGATACGGATTCCTATTTGGTTTTCGAGTATGCAAAAAACGGGTCGTTAAAGGACTGGATTCATGGTGGGTTGGCCATGAAAAGTCACTTTATAGCATCATGTTCTTGCTTTCTTACTTGGAATCAAAGATTAAAGATTTGCCTAGATGTTGCTTTGGCCTTACAGTATATGCACCACATAATGCACCCTTTGTATATCCATAGGAACATTAAAAGCAGAAACATTTTCTTGGATGAGGAATTCAATGCTAAAGTGGGGAACTTCGGTATGGCGAAATGTGTTGAAGGTGAAATCGAAGAAAATACAGAATTTTGTTCCAGAAATCCTGTTTCCTGGAGTAAAGGATACCTGGCTCCAGAATACATTAAGCAAGGTACAATTACTCCAAGCATTGATATTTTCTCGTACGGTGTTGTTCTGTTAGAAATTCTATCAGGTGAAACTCCGGTGATTTGTCGAAAAGAAGGCGAAATTATCATGCTTTTTGAGAAGATAAAATCCATATTACAGTCTGAGAATGATGACGAGTTACGAGGGTGGATTGATAAAGACTTAGGGGAGAATTATCCGTTTGATGGCGCGATTAATTTGGCCAATCTAGCAAGGGCATGTGTTGATGATGAACCCTCTTTAAGGCCAAGTGCCGGAGAAATTGTTGAGAAGTTATCTAGGCTTGTGGAAGAATCACCTGAAGATCAACAGTTTCTGATCAATGAGAGTTCATCAAAGCCTTTGGTTCTGGCAGCTGCAAGTAATGCAGGCTGAAAATTCTACAGTATGGTATTAAATATCGGTTTTAACCTTGGTCTCGAAGTAGGTCGCTGCAGCGTGTTTGCTGTCGATGCTATTGATGCAGCATTGATATGATTTCAAAATACTCAAAATTGTTATAACTCGGCCGTGTTGCTGTTCTATACCGTAGATTTAATGCCAAAATTGTGCTTGCTTATAAGTCTATAAAAGCTTTGTTTACACTTTTAGCTGTTTACAATTTGGAAATAGGTAAATTGGAAATGTATACAGTTTAGCACTAAAGGGTAGCTCTACAAAAGAATTGACAGTCTGTTACTCTGTTTATCAAATTTGCTCCTGAGAATTTTACTGTCCTAGAAAGTTATTCAGTAAGTTAAAGTAAAACAATGTACTATCAAAATTCAAAAATCACACAAGTTACCGTATAAACTAAGACGGTCTTATGGCGTACCCAGAATCGATAACATGTGAGGTCAATTTTAGAATAATTAGTGTATTTTTTTAGCAAGGAGTCTAAAAGACATAAATTCATGGAGTCTAAAAGACATAAATTTTCAAGTCGTACAAATTTAATAATAAAAAACGTCTATTGTCCGGAAAGTTGTGGGGTCTTGAGAGTTGGGACAATGCGTGTAAGATGGTTATTTTATGAGCTGAATACTCATTTGTTACTATTAATAAATGAGTGTTTTTATATATAAAAGGAGCGTCTCATACAGTAAAAAAGGTCTTAATTATTGCAAAAGTAAAGTACTCAAAAGTTTAGGTGACTGAATTAGTAGTCATTTGTTGTGTATAGTTATGCTAAATCTTGGGCATAGGCTTTATAGAGTTATGTAGATTTTGACTAGTTGGTCAAACTAGAGTAGAAGGCTTTTTGTATTGCTGAAAACTGTGCTCCTTTTTAGTCATGAGTCAGAGAGAGTAGCTAGCTAGTACTAGTAGTTTAAGGTTTCCTTTTGTAGCACTCATAATTTGGCATCATCATCATCATCATCATCATCATATACACAATTATTTGGTACCTTATTTGTAAATAATTTAGTGTTGTAGGGAGTCTACTTATTAATTTAAATGTAGTCGGTAGGGAATTTTGGTATAATCTTAGCCATCGAGTATGAGTTAGTTTGGTATAATCACGACTATAGATTTCGAAATCAAATCTCAAATCGAGATTCAGTACAATCATCACAACCAGACCGAAATCGATCCATATTCATTGTAACTACTAAGGGCATCAGCCTCATTACTAGAGGTTTGCTTATATGACCCCTTTCTTGACTTGACATACTCATTTCATAGGGTTCAAAGGTTTACAAGAAGCAACTTGACTTACTCATTTCATATGGTTCTGCTTCTTTAATCCATTTTTAATCAATAAAATAGACCAAAAAATGTGACAGTCAAGCATATTCTCCTCCACTTTACTGGGTTGCCAACACAAACTGGCATTGCACCTGACATTTTGTGTTACTGTTAAAACATTTATTTTACTCTATTCTTCACTACAAGAAAAAAGTAATCGGGCGACTAAAATGGGCGACTTATCAATGTACTACGGAGTAGAAAAGCAGATGGTCAGTTACATTATTACTTCCTAGCTACTACTTGCTAGTAGTTTCACGAGTATTTGTTATTGAGACACTACTTTATCGTACCCCTTATAGATGTTCCGTACGTCTTTTGTTATTGATTGTGGCATAAAATGTTTATTTCATTTTGTACATAATTTCATAACAATCGCACCTATTTTATCATACATTGTAACCATTTTTATAGTATACTACCATTTTCCATCAATTTTTAATTGGTCTCTCAATAAATTTAGTGAGAGGCCGTTTCTCATAAGACCCGCTGTTCTGATTTGAAATAACTTATCAGATATTTATCACAATTTGAGTTAGCAATGGCATCATAGAGAGAAGAAGAAGACATGCATGCGTAGCAAAACGGGGAATCGAGAATCCAAATACCAAAGAATATTTAGCATCTTGAATCCACGAACAACAACAATAGGCTTGCACATGCTCCATCAGGTGTTGTGCTGTTAGTCTTTATCAAATCCGAAAAAATATGAATTCCTCAAGGACTTAAAGATCTCAAGTACAACATAACCTTAAAACTAACAAGATTTTCTTAGTATTTGGACAAATTTTGGTCAACATTATTGTTGGTACTTGAACATATGTATAGGAGGTAGAAACGGTACCAAAATGTGGCTGATTTAATGTAAAAGCTTCTCAAATTGTTCACCAAATCTTCCATGTATTTATTAATTTCATTTACCTATGAATTTAAGTATTTAACCTAAAATAATTTCCTAGTATCCGGGTACGGGTCTGTCCAGGCAAGTTGGAGTGATGGCCCATGGGTGATCTTAGCAAATGTGCTCCGTATCCACTTCGCTTGTATCCTAATATCCGTGGTGTAAGGATTTTGGTAGGGAAAAAACCACACACACCAATAAAGACACAAGATTTATAAGGTTCACCAAATTACTGTAGTTATACTATGATTTTTATAGATTTGTTTGGGCCTTATTTTGTATACTGGGTCAGGAGGAAACACATGAGATTGGGTAGAGAAGAAGAGCGTGGGCTGAAGGATAGAAGGCTCATCTGCAGTGCGGTTTAAGGGAAGGAGAATGTGGGTTCCCTACATCAGGAAGCGGAAAGATCGGGCCAACCGACGAAGGAATGGATACCTGAGGAGCAAGCCAGGCTAGATCGCTAGGGTTTGGTCATTATATAAGGAGAGGCAAGGAAGGGTAGAAGATCATTCAGTAGACATCATTGAACAACCAAATACCACGTGCATTAGCAAATAGTCGTCTTTCCTCCATTGTATTGATACTTATTAATCTTGCTAGTGAACATCTTGGAAGGATACCGTTTCCTTCCAGCGGTCGTTTCCCACATTGGGTTTTCCGCGTCACCAAATCCTTTGTGTTTAATTTCTTTAATTTACCTACAACAGCACGCATAACATACTTACACAAAACCAACAGGACGATTTGCACTTAAGATCACTTTGACCCTAAATTAACCTACTTGGTTAAATATACTAAAACAGTTTGGCGCCCACCGTGGGGCATAATGGTCTTCATCGTTAACCGTCCAAAAAATCAAAAACACGTCATGTGAGGAAACAAACAAACTGTCCCGCCAAGGTTTGAAGGAAGTCAGTCCCAGAGGATGCAGACAAGAGCGCCGCAAGCACCTGGAGCCCAGGCCACGGCATCAGGTTCATCTGCAAAGGCAAATCTACCGCCAAAAGCTAGCCAACCGAAAGTAACCAGAGAGGTGGAGGTGCCGCAAAGGGCTGAAAAGAAGGCGGGTCCCACACAAGAAGACTAGGATGTTCGATAAGTTAGACATCAGGGTCCACCACCACCCAATCCAACCCAGATCATAATCAGTGGGATAGACAATTTGCAAAAAACCATCGACAGCATGAGGGAGGAGAATCGTAAGGCGAAAGCCCAGGCAGCGGAAGAAAATCAGGCACTCTAGGCGCAGATAGATGCTCTACAGCAGCAAAGAACTGCGCCAACTGCAACAACAAGCAGAAGTCAGGTTCAGGCAAACCAGCCGCTTGGGCGAGTCATCAGGAAGCAGGGAGCAGGCAAGCCTATTCTCTTTCGAGCTGGTAACCAGATTGGATCTCACAGGGACACCTCCATAGGGCGGAATAATTCCGCACGGACTTGGGCAACTCACACCTGATGGCTGGCCGGCGATAAGCAACATAGAGTCCATATCATGTAACACACTTGTCATTAATTTGGTTACTACTAACCACATGCCTAGTGTGGAAATTGTCAGTCAACAAGTAAAAGCCTTGCAACCAAGATCGTTGATTACGGCTACCCCCTGTCCGCAAGCAGTTAGAGCCTAGTAGTAGCTTGGCCAGGAGGCGTCGTCTAGAATCACTAGGAAGCCCCATATAACCCTAATGCTAGCTACAACAGCATCAGGGACCAGCAATACTTGGAACTTAGGGAGATGCTAAACAGGATCCCAGGGATGTCAGCTCCCCGGGAAAAGGCGACTCCAAATAGCTATACAGATTCACCATTCGTGGACATGATATCGTTGGCTTCTGTGCCGAAGGGATTCAACGCACCTACCATGACACTCTACGATGGTACCTCAGATCCCTTTGACCACATCTGCCAGTACAAGCAAAAGATGATGGTGATATCGGCTACCAGGTCTCTGAAGGAAGTTTGCATGTGTAAAGGATTCAGTTCAACACTGTCAGGGCCTGCATTACAATGGTTCGTTAGTATACTGAACACCTAAATAGCCACCTTCGCTGATTTGGTAAACGCGTTCACACAGCAGTTTGCCAGCAGCAGGAGGCCCGAGAAGCACACTAGCGACCTCTACCGAATAGTACAAGGGTTCGATGACAGGATCAAAGATTTTTTCACTAGGTTTAACAAGGAGAAGGTAGCAATAAGGGGATGCGATGTGTCGATGGCCGTGGAAGCATTTTGGCAAGGGCTGCACCAGGATTTAGCTCTATACAAAGAGCTAACAAGGCACCCTTGTCGTACCTTCGGGGATGTCCAGGCAAAAGCGGCGATAACAATCAGGCTGGAGGAAGATATGTTATCCAACAGACACATATCGGGGGTAGAGAAGACGACCAAAAAGGCTGCAACAGAGATGAAGGAGGAAAGGTCCAAACCTTATAACAGGCCCCAATACAAAATAGTGCACAAAGTGGAAGGAAAGGAGGAAGCCTCTTCACCTAAATTTAACGAATACGGTTTGACATCCCGGATGTCAGGGCTCATGAAAGCCCTAAGAGACATGGGAGACAAAGTCAAATGGCCCAAGACACCGATCGAGAGGCAGTCACGGAGATATGACAGTAAGAAGAAGTGTGAGTTCCATAACGATATTGGACATAACACCGAGGACTGCTACAATCTGCGAAGGGAAGTCAAGTACCAGTACGATCAAGGAAACCTGGACCACCTGTTATCACATGGGGGCAGGCAGCATGGTAAAGTAAGTTCCATAAGGCAGACCTTACCTTCACCTCCACCCGTGTGCACAAAGGTAATAAACGTGATAACAAGCGACTCAGATTTAAGTGGCTTGACGTACTCAGCTGCAAAGAGACGCACCACCGAAAGCAAGGGTAACAGGCCATTGTCTTCATGCAGCGTCACTCATAGTGACTTATCAGCCGTCATCTTTGACGAAGTAGACGTCTGTGATGATCAAGGACATCATGACGCATTAATCATAACGCTGTCCATGGCAAATTGCACGATAAGAAAAGTCCTGGTAGACACGGGGAGCTTTGTCAACCTGATCATGCTAGACACTATAAAAGGTATGAGATTCAGAAAGAAGACTTCTGATAGGATTCAGTGGGGAGACTGCTGATTTACTGGGAGAAATTACAATCCCAACCTACGTAGGAGGAATCAACAAACAAGGTACCTGGTAATTGATGGTCCAACAACCTACAATGTAATTCTAGGAAGACCATGGCTGCACCTAATGAAGTCAGTCCTCTCAATATATCACCAGTGTGTGAAGTTCCCCACGCCGTGGAGGAGTAGAAGAGATTCGAGGAGACCAAGATGCAGCCAGAGGATGTTACAAAAAAGCATTAAAATGCATAGTCAACCCACCGGCATAACAATTACAGTGCCAGCATATCCAGGCTGATTATATTGAGCCACCAACAGAAGATCTAGATAAGATTAGCATGGACGAGCTGCAACACGAGAGGACGATACTGATAGGGGTTGAATGCGCAGGTCATATCAGGCAACAACTAGTTGATTTTCTTAAAGCGAACATGGATTGCTTCGCCTGGTCCCATGACGACATGGTGGGAATAGACCCATATATCATAACACACAAGCTAAGTGTGGACCCAAAGTGCCACCCGGTGCAACAAAGAAGGAGATAGTTCGCAGTTGAAAGGAACCAATTCATAAATCAAGAAGTAGATAACCTGCTGGCTGCAGGCAAAATACGGGAAATAAAGTACCCAAAATGGTTGTCCAATATAGTAGTGGTACCAAAGAAGAATGTTAAGTGGAGGGTATGTGTGGATTTCACCGACCTAAAATGGCATGCCCAAAGAACCCCTTCCCGCTACCGCACATCGGCACCATGGTGGATGCCACAGCAGGGCATGAGATGTTGACATTCCTGGACACCTGGAGCAGGTACAATCAAATCAAGATGGATCCAGCGGACCAGGAGAAGACAACATTCATGTAATAGAGAGGAATTTACTACTACAATATAATGCCTTTCGGGTTGAAGAATGCAGGTTCTACCTACAAAATATTGGTAAACAAGATGTTTAAGGAGCAAAAGGATGAACAATGGAAGTATACATCGACGACATGGTAGTAAAGTCAAAGAAAGTCGACATGCATATGCAGCATCTGGCAGACACATTTGATACCCTGAAAAGATAAAAAATGAAACTGAACCTATCCAAATGTACCTTCGGGGTGTCCTTGGGAAAATTATTGGGATATATAGTGGTCCAGAGGGGGATAGAGGCCAACAGAGAGCAGATCAAAGCAGTGCTCTAGCTAAAATCTCTAGAAAGGCCTAAAGACGTCCAGAGACTGCCACGAAAGGTAGCAGAACTAAGCAGGTTCATATCCAGATCCTCAGATAGGTGCAAGTTATTTTATGACATACCTAGGAAGAGCCAAAATTTTGAGTGGACGAAAGAACATGAAAAAGTATTTAGGGAACTCAAATGTTAGCTCAGTTTTCTACCGCTGTTATCAAAGCCAGAGAAATGCGGGGCCCTATACCTGTATCTATCTACCACAGAAGCGACAATCAGCGTGGTTCTAGTCAGAGAGTAGGACAAGATCTAGCAGCCAGTCTACTACGCAAATATATATCTGCTGTCTGCAGAGACCAGGTACACATATCTTCAAAAGCTGGTGTTAGATCTCGTCACTGCTTCCTACTCCCTCCCATCCAAACCGAAGGTAACACTTACCTTAATCGGACCATCCAAACCAAACTAACCATTCCTTTTTTGTAAAAAACATTACCAAAGACTCCTCATAGACCCTTATTATTTACATGCAATGCCATCATGTTTGTGGCCCTCCTTTAATCAACTTATAAGTGGTCCTACTTCAATTCCAATACTACCCTTACCTTTTCTCTCCTTTCTTAAAACTTGTGCTTCCTCTCATGTTACCTTTGGTTTGGATGAGAGGGAGTATAAATTACGCCCTTATTTTGAGTCGCATACCATACATGTTGTGACTAACCACCCACTAAGTCCGTAATGAGGAAGCCTGAGTTGTTAGGTTGAATGTCAATGTGGTTTGCGCACCTTAGTGGGTATGACATCTGGTACGAATTTCGGACGACAGTCGTCGCAGGCGCTGGCAGACTTTGTTTCAGACTTCAGCCCAGACATCCCGGCGCAGGCTGAAAAAGAAATCTTAAGCCTAAAATAAGTCGGAGAAGGTGAGGTGCGGACGCTGCATATAGATGGAGCCTCCAATCAGAGGGGAGCAGGAGTAGGCCTGGTGCTGAGGTCCCCTTAGGGAGATCTAATAGTTCAGGCAGTCAGATGTGAGTTCAAAGCAACGAACAACGAGGCAGAGTATGAATCACTCTTTATAGGCCTAGAGGTGGCACTCGAATTAAAAGTCAAAGAGCCGCAGGTATACAATGATTCCCTGCTCATAGTTAATCATGTGAATGACTCTTATACAACCAGGGACTCGAAGATGATAGCCTACCTCAAGGTGGCAAAAGATCTGAAGCAGAAGTTCAAGGACTTCAAAATAAGCCAAATCCCTAGGGACTAGAACATGGAAACCAATGCACTAGCAACCCTGGGGGTGTTTTAGCAGGATTTTCCCTGGAAAGATCCGGACTAGTTAATATGTGATCAGGGTATCTAGTTCTAGAATGTAAAAGAAAAATTAAGTTGTATTGTATTAAGAATAAGAACACAAAGGATCAAGTTGTATATTTCTGAGTAGTATTGCTATTAATATTGAATGATTTCGTGTAAATGAGTGAGAAAGAATAAGTATACACTTAGATTACAATCTGCCTTACAAAATGATGGAGTATGCTATTTATATGCTCTGAAATACTAACGTTGSATGCTCCAACGTTCGCCTTTTTCTTGTTGATAGTCGTTCCTCAAGAATAGGGCACATTCCCTATAAATCCGGCTTAACCGGTACCCCTCAACGTCCATACCCGTGCTGACAAGAACGTGGTCTTTGGATGCTCTTAGGGTTTTGACTATGTCTTCCTAAAATGTAGGACTTGAGCTTAACCTTTTTCATTGACCGTTGCCTTGCTAAAATAGATCAGGCTATAAGAGCCATTCCGGGCTATCTTGATGGGCTCCAAGCTTGTATTTAATTTCTACTCCGGCATAATGGATCTAGCCTGAGCAGGGATATACCTTGACATATCCAGACTTCATGGACTTGTCCGGATTATAGCTTGTCTTGCTTGCATGTATTGGGCGGACTAGACAGCGGTTAGTCCGGGTTAATTTAGGCTCAACAATTGCCCCTTGACATCTTATTCATGCTGGATCAGGCCAGGAATGAGATGTCAACCTGTTCAGGAGGATTTGTGCAAAAGATCCGTTGAATTTGGGAAATCTGCTGAATTTTGTCTGGCAATAATTGCAATAACGGCTAGTAGTTGATGTCACGCTGACTTGAGCCTACGGCTAGGGTTTGTATTCCCTAGGGTTTTTATCCGTTGTTCGGTTAATCTCTCCCTATAAATAGGCTATCAAGGTGAATTCGAAGTTCACCAAAACTCTTCTTCTCAATTTTCTCCTAATTTCTCTCAACCTTCAATCCTGCAAAAATAAACCTATTCTTTTCTCCTGCAAGTCAGTTCTTTAAATTCAATCACATTTATTCAATCAATTTTTCGTCAAAACATTCTATTTATATTTTAAAAAAGATGGGTGCTAAGAGACGTCCCTCTACCCAGAAAGTCACCAAAGTCGCAGAGGAAATTCCTGCCCAGGAAGAGGAGCAAGAGGTGTTGTTGGTGGATCCACCCGCCAAGGCTGTGGCTTTCAAGTACCAAGATTCTATTTTTACTCCGTTAAAATCACTTGATTCATCCTTCAAGGATGAAAACCTGTTAAAAGTCAATTATGATGAAGTTTTAAGGGAGAAGAAAATTATCCCTGAGGCGGC
>VHZZ01001541.1:127693-137999 GCA_009801015.1 Silene noctiflora | reverse complement strand
AGCAACTCCTTTATCAAGGCTAAAAAACTAGTGAAACATGTGTCACTCACCCTATTTGCCCCCTTGATATTATACAAHTTCACCACAGCCGACATTTTTGTGTACTTACAACAAGGGTACAGAGGTGCTTCAAACTCACACAACTTCTCATACATGTTGTTAAGGTCATCCAAATTAATAGTATCATCACCTACATCTTCAAAAGCATTCAACTCATCATCTTTTTCTTCATTATCTGTAGACCCAACATTCAACTTGTCAGCTTCCAACTCAAAAAACTCGGCAAACTCGGGATCATCAGTTAGCCTTTCGTATACCTCAAGATCATCTTCTTCAAAGCTATTCTCTTCCTCTAATGATTCCCCATGAAAAATCCAACGGGTATAGGATCGACTAAAACTATACTTCTCTAGGTGAATTTTAACGTCCGGAAAAGCCATATACCTAATATTACCACATCTTTCACAAGGGCATGGAATACTAGAAGAACCATTCAAATTGTTCGCAACGACTTCATAAAATTCAGCTAAATCATCCTTATAGTTGGGGTCACTCATATTTGCAGCAATCATACAAGTTCGAGTCATTTATCTACATTTGTAATATATACGTTTATCTTCATTTGCTTTCACACACACACACACACACACACACACACACACACACACATATATATATTAGCATAAAAAAAAACTAATTCAATAATAAGCCAACTAATTCAGAAAATCCAATAATAGGCAAACAAATAAACGAAATTCAGGAAATCAATTAAGCAAAATTATTAACTAATTAGATAATAAGCCAACTAATTCACAAATTCAATAATAAGCGACATTCAGGAAATCCACAATAATTAGAATCCCAAAATTAAAATTGAACAATCTAGCTAGAAAATCTTAATAAGAAATAGTTAATAAAAATAATACCTGATTGATAAACAGACAGACACGATGAGGGAGAGAAGACGGTGACAACAGTGACGGAGATGATTACAGAGAGACGATCAGGGAGGCTGTCGACGGTTAGCAGGATGATATTTGTGTTGCAGTATATTAGTCTTTGTGTTTTTGTGCTGTAATATAGTAATACGATTTGTGGTGTTGTTTTTTTCATCTTTATTAACTTCATTAACAACGGTTATTATACAGTAATCCGTTGTTATTAGCTTATATATTAACAACGGGTCCTATGACAACCGTTGTTAAAAACATATAACAACGGGTTTTATGATAACCGTTGTTATTACTTTACACTAATTTTGCGCCAAATTATTAACAACGGTTATAATGTATTACAGAGTAAACTGTTGTTATTAGTTTATATATTAACAACGGTTATGTAAGTTTTACCCATTGTTAAAACTAATAAYAACGGACAACAAAATAAAACCGTTGTTATTAATTTTAGTAAAATTCCGCGGAAAAATAATAATCCATTCRACAACGTTTTTTCGTAATTTTCGTGAATAAGCGTTGTTAAAGGGGCGTTGTTATTGCCTGGATTTGTAGTAGTGTACACACTAGACCCGGCTTAACCGTCGGTTCTGATACTAGTTGTTGGGACTGCCATCTCCGCCACTCTATCATCATTAGTATGATATTGTCTGCTTTAAGTCCGCACATTTTTGTACACCTTTCTAACATGCCACAAACTAATGGAGTGGTCGTTCTCTTATAAATAGGTAAGACACTAAGACATGGCTCGTCCTCTTTTCTAATGTAGGACTTAGTTATTACTTTAACAATCCTCCCGTGAAACAAAAGACTACCTGTCTCCCCTCAAACGATAATCTGTTGTTATTATCCAACGATATTTGCCGCTTGAGCATCATATTATGAGGAAGACTTTTGACACAAGGCACCACATACACAAATCTCCAACCGTGAGGTCACACCAAGAACTCACTGTAAATGTGTAGCCACTATCGTAGGTTCCATCACACAGTTGACCCAACAAAACCATCAGGTCTAATACCATTTGATGGGACTAACATCTTCACCACTTTGTCACATGATTTTGTCTTCTTTGGGTTAGCCTACATGAATTTGTTTTTAGGCTTCATCCCGAAAGACCTCGCCCATATTAATGGAACTCCAATCTCTTATAAACAAGGCAAAACTCCTTTTTTCTAACGTGGGACTTGAATTGTTATACTAACAATAACCCTTGGTGCCCACAACGTGATTGAGTGGGTATGATTCTTATTTTCTACCTGCAAAGAGGGTACGAGTGTCAAAAATTTCACCTACGGTAGATGGTGGAACAGATGTGGGCTTACGTTTCAATCGATAGGTGCGGATGTGAGGTAGCCTTCCCCGCAACCGGCCGTCCAGTGACATTCCTAGTAGAGAAAGTCTCATGTAAAATCAATAAATAAAAATTATGATAAGTAATTATTTTAGGAATATTCAAATCTATTAATTACTTATTTTATAAGAACACTTGTGCAAACCACCTTATACAAGTATTAGTGTTGGGCTTTGTTATGCTAAAGATAACAACAAAGACTAATCTCACAACATAATCAACTAATCAAGCAACTTAACAATTAAGCAAACTAAACAAGAGGATGCCCTAATTAAGCATACAAATAAATTAATCATCATTACCATTATCACGTGGTGACATTAATGTTGAGAAGGACACATGTCTATATGGCATTGCTCAACATCTCTGTGATTTTGTCAGTCAAAACATGTATTTTGTACGTACTAAGTAATCAAGGAGTTATTAGCAAGAAATGGACCAATAATTATACATTAAAACCTTAAACAATCTTTGAATTAGTCCATTCATTTTCGTATAAATCAAGTTAATAAACAACATATGTATTAGAAGTATTAATAAGTCTTGCACTCTTGCTGAAGACGGGTCACATTTCATCACAAGTTGAAGATTAATTAAAATGTGATTCATTTAATACGAAAATATAACCATTTTTACATAAAAAGTTATCAGAACAATTTTCTAAGGTACAAGAGTTTATGAGTCAAAACATGTATTTTGTACATAGTAGTAATGAAGGAGTTATTAGCAAGAAATGAAGCAATAATTAAACAAAGTTTTAATTAACAACATATGTATTATTATGTTATAATTTGCAAGTAAATCAAGTACGGACATTACGATCGATGTGGCGTCAATTTCGCAATTGTAGATGAGACTTCCAACCTGGAATTACTCATAATTTAAGGTCTCTTGATCTGTTGATAATTTATGGTCAACTTTGTGAATTTAAGATTAGGTTATGAGCTTTTAAAATAGTTTTATAAATATTGGGTAATGCAAAATGTACAAGGAACATGAATGTGTTCGGAACCTTCAAGATTAATAACAAAGGCTATGATTTTCAGAAAAGGACAAAAAAAATGAGAGGACTTTAATTAAATGTTTTAAGGTAAATTCATTCATACACCAGACTAATTGTTAAAAAATGATCCGATAACTACAACATTATGGTTTGACCATCTGATAACATAAACTTTATTAAACTATTATTTTGAAATTAAATTAATATAACACTATAAATACCATGCATACCATGCAAATTAATCACAATCAACTCAAACAAAAAAAGAATTAACCTCAAAAACACAGAGAATCCATCGAAAATGGTGGCAAGTAACAATAAGATGAAGGGAGGAGTCGGGTTAATGATGATGACATTGGCTATAACATGGTTGTCGTCGATGCCATCATCAGTACAAAGTATTAATGTAGCAACCGTGGTAACCCCTGCCTTTTTTAATAGCATTATCAGCCAGGCCTCGTCGTCTTGCAGGGGTAAACGCTTCTACACTCGCACTGCCTTCCTCAGCGCTAAGCAAGCCTTCCCTAAGTTCGGGACTGGCACCAACCTTCAAGCCAAGAGGGAGATCGCTGCCTTTTTTGCTCATGCTACACACGAGACTGGGAGTAAGTTTTCCGTTTCTAATGTTTCTATTACATTTGTTTTCGATTATTCAAACTCACCTTCTAAACGATCAATGTCATTCCACATGTTGTAGGCTTTTGCTACATAGATGAGATTGGACAATCGACCACACCATACTGTGACCGCTCCTGCACAAGGTACAGATGCAGGCAGGGTAAAAGCTACCACGGAAGGGGCCCAATCCAGCTAACATGGAACTGCAATTACGGGGCTTGTGGCAAGGATCTCGGTCTAGACTTGTTGAACAGGCCTGAACTAGCCTCATCAAGTGCAACTGTCTCATTCAAGACAGCACTTTGGTATTGGATGAAGAGGGTTCACCCTGTCATGCGCCAAGGATTTGGTGCCACCATTAAGGCCATCAATGGAGGTGAATGCCGTGGTGGAGTACCTAGCGCGGTTAAGAACCGTGTCAGGTATTACAAAAAATACTGCGCCAAGTTCGGCGTTACTCCTGGTCCTAATGTTGATTGCTAAGTTCCTGTTTCTCGGCTTACCTATCTAGATGTATTAATGGGATGTATGGTTTGTATGAAAGTATGTGATGTTGTATTGTATTGTATCGTACTACAGTCTTAAAACAATATAAGAATAAGTGTACTCTGGCTTACACCCTAAATCCTGTCTTCCTGAATTATTTGTGTACTGTTCTACTGTATGTTCAAACAGAATGGTGTTCGCATCATCCGCTAGTATCAAATGAACGACGACTTCATTAATTTTTCTACTTTTAATATAAATATACTACGTATAATATACGCTTGATGATACATAATTATAGAAACAATGGTGTGAACATACACCTCAATGAACTTCCTGCTAGTTTCGCATCCTGTTGATCCTTACCATTACTTGCACATGAAAGTAATCAGTGATGCGATCCACAAAATGAAATAGAGTGAATCTAAACCTCGTCTTGAGCAGCAGACTTCCAACCACTCCCCAAAACCCAGTTGCAAATCCTGAGAATATGACAAAATAGAACAATGGTTTTTTTTCCGGTTGTCTTCCTTGTCATCCTTTTCTTCTTCTTCTTGCGCCTGATTTTGGACAGGGCTCGTCTCACACTTTGGCAAAGGATCGCCACATAATCCAGGATTGCCTACATATGACATTAATGGATCTTTGATAACCTGGAGTTGTTGTCTGGTAGGGATTTGTCCATGGAGTTCGTTGTAGGACAGGTTGAGTGTGATCAAAGAAGTCAAGGAGGACATACTTGATGGGATCGTCCCAGATAGATTATTGTTTGAAAAATCAATGGACTCTAATAATCTCATTTCACCTATCTTCTTCAGAATATTTCCTGTCAGATGGTTGTGAGACAAGTTGAGACCAATAAGAGCTGATAGATTTGTGATCTCTTCAGGAATGGTGCCTGTCAAGGCGTTACTTGAAAGGTCTATGTTTACAACATACTTGAGAGTTGTTGTGTACTGCAATTCTGCTCCTTTCAGGATCACCGTTGTGCTGTCTTCCCGGGGATCAGCATAAGACGGTTCATAAACAGGCGCCTCAGCATTGAAAGGTAATGACTCCATGCCAATTAACTGGCCAAAACAACGAGGAATACGTCCAGTCAAATTGTTGTGTGAAAGATCAATGAACTGAATCTTAGGGAGAGAACACAACGTTGCTGGAATAGCGCCAACAAGTTGATTTCCTCGCAGCCTGAGGATTTCTAAAAGAGGATGGGTTTTCTCGTCCCAATTAATTGGTATATTCCCAACAAGCTTATTATCACCAAGATCCAAAATTTGCAAGAAGGAACTGGTGCTCAATGTTGGAGGAATCGACCCTTGAAGAGAATTACTACTCAACTTCAAAAATTCTAGTTCCGGCAGTCCCATAGACATAGGAATAATCCCGGAAAGATTGTTAGAAGATAGGTTGATATATGTTAGAAAATTTGAATATCCCCAACAATCGGGTATAGTGCCCACAATCTTATTACTCTGAAGATCTAAAAATTCCAAACTTGGAAGTTGACACACAGGAGTTCCAACCATATCATTCTTAGCCGAAGGATCAACATGTAAGAGTGATCCTGAAAGCAAGTTATAGGAGAGGTCGATGGATGATAGCCGAGAAGAAGAAAAATATGGGACTGGACCTATAATTTGATTGAGGGAGATATTTATCTCTCTCAATTTTAGGCTTGAAAACCATGGAACCAACTTTCCGGGCATATTGTTATCAGAAACGTCCAACACAATGAGCTCGGTCTGCTCCATAATCCACCGAGGGAACTGAGTTTGGATTTTACAAGACCTCATGTGGAACCGACTGAGTTGAAATGGAGGTAACCAGGTAGAAGTAAAGTTCAAGTCCAACGGATTAAAGCTTAGGTCTAAAGACTCCAATCTTGAGAGGTTGCCCAAGTGAGACTCGGAAACTACACCTTGTAGAAAATTCGAAGAGAGGTCAATGGAAACAAGGGCATGGCATTGTCCCAAGTCTTCTGGATAGAACCATTCAGAGTGTTGTCAGAGAGATCTAACTGTTCTAAGAACGACAAGTTTCTAATTGATACCGGAATATGACCAGATAGTTTATTCTGACTAATATCTAATAGTCTCAAGTGTTTGAAGTCCCCCAGCCAGTAAGGCAATGTGCCTCCAATCATGGTACCTCTCAACTGCAGAATCTCCAAATTATAAGAGATACATTTCGAAACATTCCTGTGAGCTCCCACCTATAGAATTATTTGACAAAGAAAAAGTTCTGAGCTTACATAGATTACCTAATATACCCATCACCGTTCCTCCCTCGACGCTACTAAAAGAGTTGAAGGAAATGTCAAGATGTACCAGTTTTTTCATGTTTGTCAGCCAAAGCGGAATTGAGCCATTGAATATTTTCCGTGAAAGTTGGAGGTATCTTAGGGATGTCATGTTTGCAAAAACGTGAGGGAGCGGTCCTTCTAAATTGTTCCACGAAAGATCAAGCTGCTGAATTGTAGAAAGCCAAGTGGAATTTGAGAAAAGATATGACAAAGGGATAGTATCAAGAAAACAAAACTGAAGTCGCAGGCCTAGTAAAGGTGGCATGTTGAGCGTGTGCATGGAATTTTTGGTGTGAGAAATAAAATTGCCGCCCATGTTCAGAAACTGCAAACTTACAAGTGTAGAAGCCCATTGGAGATCACTGGATAAAAACCATTGGCCAACAATAAAAGGAGACGAAGCAAGATCGAGGGTTTGTAGCCTAGTTAGATTGACGAGCTGGGGAGGGACAGCGCCAGCAAAGTTTGAATACGACAGGTTAAGATGCCTCAAATATTTGAATAAGCCCTCTGACCTCCTTTATTCAGGTTTATTAAGCAACCATAGAACTATATAAGTAGTCCCACAAGCCAACTTTTCAATTTGGTTGTCAACCAATTCTTACAAGGAACTGATAATCTGATAGCAATCTTGATGCTAATGAGTATAATGATGCTCACGACAAGGACAGTGTAGTCTTTCATCGATGTATTCTAAACTTGTACTCTTATTCAGTATTGTCTTTATTTGACTTTGAAGATCAACTAATGACATGCAATAATAAAAATTTATTTCTCTAAATATATGTAAAATTGAAAGTTTAATTTCGTCAATATATATATTATGACAAACTCCTATGGTATTATTATTAAAGTTAAAAGTCTGTGATTATGGCTATGGTATATTGAAGAGAAAATACAATTGATGACTCATAATGAAGTCAAATATATACATTAAGATACGATTTAAGTTACATACAGCAAATGACAAAGTAAGATGAAAGTACCTGCTGGATGAGCCATTGGCAGCATTAATGAGTTCATCATCAAGACACTCAAGGATCGTCTTCATATTCCTGAAACCAGTCTGAAGTTAGCAAAAATATCAACAGCTTGAAGTCTCAGAACACCAACTGTACCAATTCTGGTCATGTCGTCTCCTAGGCCACTGTATAGGACATAAACGGTTTGAGAAAGCAAAGTTGGCATTTAAGTTAACTGAATCATAAACGAAAACATTTCAAACAAATCCAATACTAGAGCTGAAAATAAGACAGCCTGAGTAAGGGACATAGTCCATAGGTAGCGCCATCTAGAACAATTAAGAATCGTTGAAGACGGTATATTTCTTGCAGTCAAGCGAATTTCAATCCCAAATCGCACTTACACCAGCTACATTCACACCCGAGATGGCGAGAAGAAGTTCATAAAAGGTTGCTCTTTTTTACTGATGACACTCATCATAATCGCCTTCTTTTTACAGATGACACACCATAATCACTTTCTCTCCTTCGCTTCCAACTTCCAAGCTACTTAACCACAACCAAAAAATTGGATTTTTACAAACTTTATAAAATCATGCATTTTCATTCTCTCTTTACACATTGAAATTCCAGAGATTTGCCAAGATCTTAACTTCTTTATTACCAAATTCAAAGTTTAAATATTACGATTACAAGTAAAAAAATCACAAAGACAAGAACAAATAAACAATGCAGTAGAAAAGAATTAACCAATTCACAAACACAATTAAAAAGAATCATCAATATCATATTCCTCAAATTCCAATTACATATATAAACCAAAGAATCATCTAACACAATAAACATAAAAATTACATTAGAACAATCACCCTCGTCTCAATTTACAACAATCCGAAAGAAAATTAGGAAAAACAAATCCCTATTTAAAAGAATCAATACTAACGACATTTCTACTCCCTCCGTCTCAATCATTTAAATACCTCGCAAAGAATAAAAAGGTAAACAATTGACGGGGATGGAGCGAGTATTACATGATTTACATCCTTCAAAGGAGACCACAAAGAACAGAAAACCCGAGAACAATGAGCCAAACAATATGAACCAACAAAAACGCCTGACCGGAAAGCGAGCCCGATCCGCCATTTCCGACCTCACAGTACCCACGCTTAGCTACCCGGGTACCCGCGCAACGCGCGTCAGCACAGCCGCACCAGTACGTCACACCGTCGTCTCCACAAACCGGATCGGGTCGGAAGCAGTTTACCGGGCAATTGAATGATCCGACGGCGTCATTCGGACATACTTCGTTGGTGGGATCGGATGGTAGGCGAATAATTGGGGATTCGGCGGTGGCAGTGTTAATGATGAAGATAGAAAGGATTAGGAGAGCAAGAATTGGGAGAGAAGATATGGAAGGCATTGATATTTCGGGGAAATTGGGGATTTAGGGATTTGATTTTAGGGTTGAGAGGAATTGGGGGTTCCTCAAACCCTAGAAATTAGGGGGATCTTGAAACCCTAGAAATAAAATTGGGGATTTTTTTTCCGCGTTGAAGATGAAATGGAGAGGGGAGAAGGAGAGAATTTAGAATTGGTACGGAGGTAGCTCAACAAGCACACATTACCTGGACTTTAATTTACGAATGATTCTTTTCCGACTTCCCGTTGCGCAATGATTGATTTTCACCATCTTGTATGGTTTACACGTTTTTATTAAAAATCTTCCCAAACATATAAAATTATCCATGTGCTAACCGCGAGGTTGATAGTTTGATTCTTACTCGTGACATAGTATGTCATTTTAAGAAAAAAAAAATCATATAGAATTGTCCTATAAGAAGTACAGATTGAAAAATCAACTCGAGCTAAAATTAAAACCCGAGCTGATTCGACCTAATATTCGAAATTGACCAAGAGTGAACATGACTCGAAACTTAAATTGACCAAAATTTGTTCTACACTGATGTGTTCAACTTATATACAATTTAACCTCATATTTTAGCTCGGTTTTATATGATTATTGCACTTTTATTAGTGTATTTGTGAGCTAATTCCGTATTCTAGATATTTTATTTGTGTTTATTATATTTTATAGGAAATAAAGTATTCGGTAGCTTTTTCCCGTCAAATGTGCAAACATCGAGTTCACGAGGCTAAGTGGAAACAAGGCTTGATCATGGCAAAAACATGTTGAGAAGAAATCTTTGGGTTGATGTCCAAATGTGGAAATGAGGCCCAAATGCAAGGAGGATGATTAGCAAATGTAAAGAAATGAAGCCCATAAGAAGAGTAGAAGTCAAGGCTTAGGATTCCTCAAAATGCTTTTAACCGGAGATTAAAGATGAGTTAATACGGGTTTCTCGGATTTGTATTAACTTAATGATAAGAGTAATGAAGAAAATTGGATTCCCACGACCCCGATCGGGGTCACCTTCATTTATGTTGTTTACGTTTCATCCCCTTGGTCCTATATAAGTGGTGTTGAATCCGTCATTTGGGATACCACTTTTTTACCACTCTTACCACTTTCCATACACTTTTTCATATGCTCTTAGTCTTAGTTCTTAGAATAAAATTTAGTTTACCTTTAGCTTTCTTTAGTTGTTACAAACATTTCTTTTAAGC